>DWMF01000857.1:0-12919 GCA_018244815.1 Parelbella polyzona | reverse complement strand
CAGGCCGGGTGTCGTATTGAGGCACAGCTGTTTTCATGTGTACGTGTGCAAGAAATATTATGTAGTTTTATTTTTATTCACAAATGCATACACGTGCTTCTTTTATTATTGTAAAATTACGCTAGGTAACTTTCGCGTAGATATATTGGAAAGAGAGCTAAATAGCTCTATCCTTACTGAACTGATGTGTTTCATGAGGTGGCGAGAGTCATTAGAAATAATCGTAATTTTTTTATATGTATAACTGACGCTTTAAAAGAACTGATATATGAAAAACTGTGACACTAAATCTTTATAGTGTTAAAAGAAAGAAATATAACAGTTTCAACAAAGGTTTTGGTGAGTGAATCCCGGATATAAAGACATGAGTTCCCGTTCAATACCAACTTCCCCAAAACTAGAGTGAGCAAAGCTGGCGTAATTACAGTAAATGAGGCGAATCGTTCTATGTTAAGTGGTTCGAGCACTCACAGAGCTTTACTTAAGCTGTATATTCAAATAGTTTTATCCCACTTACGCTACACTAATGCACTTTTTCGTTGAGGTAGCCGGTAATAACAGCCATTAGCTGTTTCAATCCAAGACTCTGGGGCAGTGTTTCTCAAACATTATGCTTATGGTAATAGCGCGCTCTAAAGTAAAATTGGTTTGCGCTAAGTGGATTGACTCTTTATTAAATATTTTATTGCTGTGTTTGTGTTTAATGGTATTGACAGTAAAGTGATGCTATAGTGAATATAATAAAGTATATTTTTATATCTTACCTGCAAGACTATTAAGTAGTAAGTAATATGATAATTTATAACTTAAGACACGGATTGTAAATGTAGTTAAAACGTTTCCAATACTCGGACTTTAATAACCAAGTATAATAACTATTTTCTCTAATTGTAAGTTCAAACCTTTCTATTAGATACAAATATATGAAATACAAACCTTAAATATAATAACTCCAGCTGTAAATAAAAACCTAACAATATTATAAATATGTTAAAAATTGTATACTTTCCGATATTTATGTATATTTAGAATATTTAGATTTCTTAAACCGTAATTCAAAATACAGGACCGTTTCTGTTCAGTCTTGTGCAGTTTTTCGGATTTCATAAAGCAACTTTGAGGACCAGTGTCTTCGATTAGTGTTGAGAATATAACTGTTGATAAAGATATAAATCGACTATACCATTGTCTTTAAGTTTAGCTATGTGGGACGTTCGACTACTGAATAGATAATTATTGGAATACAAAAGCTATTTAGTATTCGGTATTTCAGTCACATCGATTTAATACGAAGCACAAACTTACAGTTATTTTTGTAATAGCTTCCTACACTTTATTTATGTGGAATTAGTCAAAGTCAAATTTCAAACAAAACGGTATCAACTAACAAAATATGCAAAGCACAACTTACGACCTTTATGTTAAAAATACCATGCGCCATCTTGAAAAAATAACAATCATTTGTTATCATTTTTGTTCCAAGTGAATTGTTCTTTCAATATATTTTGTTTGTAATCCTACAAACGTGCATGCAACTGTAAGTTCTTAACATAGGTTTTTCAAATCCTGTGCATGCCAACATGTACAATCGTAAGTAAGTATGTAAACACAGATTAAAAAGTATATTATTCGTACCTAAGTAAATATTATTAAGTAGGTAAATATTATTGTACTTTGATTTTATTTCAAAGCAATAGTGCATAGCAATGTATTTCAAAATTGAAGTTAGTATGTTAAAATTTAAGTTAGTTTTAAAACAACATTTTATAAATATCTTTAAAAGGACATCAGATGATAATTCCCACTTTTAAAGCCTTCAAATCGCACTCAATACATTAGTATACTGAAGAACCAGACGTTAAGTTATCAAGTTAAGACACATCACGCTCCAATGAACATCAAAACAAATACGCGACGCATAAACAAACTTTCTCACATGAATGAATCGGTTAAGTAAAATATTATGACAACAGCGACATAAGTTTAACAGTCAATGTAAACATCAGGTTCTTCGAATCAAAACCATCAACCGGGTAATAGAGTTTACTGAGCACTGAGCAAATAAAATAACAAACGGCCGTATTGATGCTAGATTCTATGGTTTTACACGATGGCCGCGTTGTTGCCAGGGTTGCCATGCCGCTTTATTTTCCAAGACCGCACTTATTGGTTGTTGTAATGAAAATTGGTATTGTCGTTTCGCATTGAGAGGCTTCGTCTTCGTATTATACCATTGTCAATTAAATTTATTTAGTATAGATAAAGGTTATACCATAGATAATAAATATTGTTTTAACACGCGTTTAAAATCTAGATAATACATTCTAAAGCGTGTGAAGTCTGCCAACCCGCACGTGACAGACTATTAACCCCCTCTATTCTAAGAGAAGATCCATGTCCAACAATGGAATTACAAGAGGTTAAAAAAAATTAAATAATTAATTGTGCTATTCGGAACAGAATTCAGTGCATTTGACAGCTGTCAACGCCAATCCAATCTATGTTTTAATACAGAGTGTAGCTTTAATGCTTATTGCATTATTGTATATTGTGTTGTTACGTTTAAAAGCCGTAGGTGACTGTATGTTCCTACTGTAACACATCAAATCGAATAACTTGAGTCCAAAATATTATATCTATGATGAAAATCTGAAATTTATTAGGTCAGAAGTCAATCTTGGAATTTGTCTACAGAAATCATATTCAAATTAAAAAATGCAACGATGCAAGTTACGATAACTTATCAAATGAAAACAATCTTTTATACTTTTCAATCGCTACTGCGATCAATATTGTTATTTCTAATTCTATTGTGTTTTTTAAATTATGTTTTTACTGGATACATGTCATGTTTTACAATTATTGTACATCTAAATAAGTAAGACAAGATCACTTTTCAACTTTGCCATCCACGCTGTCCACAATAAGGAATTTTGGATTTAAAAAATATATAAACATTATATTTTAACAATATTGTATGTAGAATATAAAAATAAATTTTATATACGGATAATCCCGGATTTCAGAAAATAGTAGCCCCAATAGCGTCCTCTCGGACGCAGTATCCGCTTTATTCTTTCTTTGCTCTTCTGTACTTAACTCGGCGCCGAGTGTTTACGACACCTCGTATCGAATTTATTTTAACTATAACTTTAAAATTATTATGTACATTATTATCTCTCCCTGTTTAAGGAACGAGAATAGAAATGAATAAAGTTTATGAATTAATTCATTTGTATTTTCATGTATAATGAAACTGCTTTTCCGAAGATTTCAATTATTGTTGTCGCGGTTAATTCTGTCATAAAATTAGGCATTGGTGTTATATTTTACGAATGTTTATCCTCTATTAATAGAAAAGTTATCGTCTAAGTATAACTAGAAAGCTGTTTAATTCCCTCCTCAATAGTACTTACGTATCTATGACCATACTATTTGGAGCTTTCGAATCTATGGACTGCAGCGACCGCTTTGCCCAAGTACCCTGCCTGCATATTAACGATGTTTGCTCTTACACGTAGCATACCTTTTGTTGCGTAACTAATTCTAACTCCTTAACCTAAAACGTAATATTGATTGTACTGTATGAATAATTCTAAGTGCATTCGCGTTTAAGTCAAAGACCTGATAGTGTGTATCAGTGTGTTTTATTAACCATATATTATGTCTTACCCTAAACAGCATTAGTTATGACAGACGGTTTAGTAAGAAGAAAAATAGTAAAGAAGTCAGAAACTGATTGCCTCGTTTTAAGCTTTGATTGCAAATTGTGCAAAATGATTTAAATTCATAAAGCTTCTTTATCTATAATGGTCATTAATCGCTTACCTAATCTGACCGCTCCCTGAGTTGCCCACTCTTCACACGTTTATTAAAACATATTTTTTATAGTTTACGATGTTCACGACGATTACCGCGATTTATTTTGTTGTAACACTTAAAATAGTTACGTTGCTGAATAAATATTAACTGTTTGTATAGGAAACTTCAAAAGGTAATTTAAAATATACTATATGTTTTAAATTATCTTATTATGTCGATAATAAATACAAGGGGGATTATTATATATGATAGAACTGAATATCACCCTAGGAACTGCTGCATCAATAGTGACACAAATAAAAATCGTAAGCTTCAGATGCACACTTCAGATTGTTTGCAATTTCGTTAAGCGTATTTGTACATAAGCGTAAATTTACATCGAAAACTACATTATCATTATCAATTATATCATCGCCAAAAGGTCGTTACCGAGTCGTGGTAGAAGACACTAAAAGCTAACCATTAAGTAGCGGCTACCAAGTGATTTGTCATTGCCGTTGCTAATTTATTCACCTCTACCGGCGTCGCGTTTTTACTAACATACACTGAATACCCTTTTTCTATCCAGCTTTTAATTAATGTTTGTGTAGTCATGCTGAGATATGTGTAGGAAAATTAAAAGCCTTATAAATGTTGTGCCTGATTAAAGCGCGTTGGTATAAACAGGCTTAAAACGCAAGCCGTGCTAAAGCTTTTTTCTCTTAGCCGCCAAACGAAAGAAAAGTAGGTAAGCAGCTAATTTAGCTTTAAAGTAGAATTTATGCTGGTCCTTAACGGATTAACCGTATAGTAATTTCCATTACTTAAGATTAACCGACTGTAGACGTTACTATTAAGATAAGGCTTAGTCTGGAGTAATGTGTGTTCAGGATTAACATACTAATACGAAGTAAATCTCCGAATACCTAGAACTCTCTGAACTATGTAATAAGGCAAATGTTCAATAAAGGACAAGAAAATCGTGAACATAAAGAATGTCGTGATATTCTTAATGGCTTTAAAGAAACATTATCTTCTTAAAGGAATTCACTTTATTATCCTTTCTTAATTTTATATAATTATATCAAGTTTTTAATAACTTATTAAAATACTCCGCTGATGTTGGAAAATCATTGAAAGCAAAAAGCATTTCGGAGAGATTTCATAAGTCCTGTTCAGGTCGGGCGCACGGACTGAATATTTGAGGACTTCCTTGTGTCGAAGTCAGGCACATGAAACTTTCATCGAGTGCTATGACAGTCGAACGTACACAGCGCGGCAAAGTTTATCCTTATCTTCAGAGGTACGAGCCTGTTGGAAACTTGTGTCTTTAAATCGATCTGCACGTTCTAATTTGACAAAAATGATGAATGTACATCTCATTATTATCGTAGTTTGAAAGAGCATTTATAATTACAAAAAACCATTCATTAACATTGAGCGCCTTAAAAAAGGGAACATATTTTATATTCATTCATTCATTATCAGCCTACTCCTGTACGTTGCTGGACGTAGGCCTCTCCAATAGTACGCCACTGAGCTCGATCTTCAGTTCGTTGCATACTACTGCTGCCAGCCACTTCTCGTATATCGTCACTCCACCTAGCTGGAGGGCGTTCTGCGCCTTTATCTACCTCATGTACTTTAATAAATTTTCATTAGGCTCTATAATATACTTACCTCTATCGGACCATGGTCTGCTAAGTAGTTATTGTAAAATATTAAATTTCTACCCGAACTAAACATAGTACCGGTAGTGTCTATGTAAAATTTTACATTATCGTGCCGGGTACCTTACGCACCGAGCGTCAAAATATCTACCCTGAAGCTCTGATTCCTTCACTTTCAACGCGACTACATTTTTGTTCCTATTATTTTTATAAATACATGATGTGAAAACCGACATTTTACATTTGTAAGACATTCAATATTATAGCATAATTTTTTGTAAGAATAAAAAACTCTTTAATACTACAATAATAATGAAATGTACAGTGAGCACTTGCGTCAAACGAAATTTTCTGCCAATTAACCAGTTTTCAGTCAACAATCTCTGTGACCTTCGAGCGGGAAATAATTCGTACAAGGCCTCGTAACAATAATAATAACTTCGTTACTACCGCTCGTCGCGAAAGTGGATCTCGAATTAGTTTTAGCAAGAGAAACTCGCCCACTTACTCGTATATTTGTTTTCCATTTCCGAGCCATTCCCGAATATACGAGTCATTTATAAGAATTTTCTGTTCCATCGAACATGACCCCTGGTAATAAAATTATTCTGAACACACTCCCGTTACAATTGAACGCTCGTGGTCGCCGATCGAGTATAATTTTCTCATTACAATAACTAAATATTATTTGTCTGACATGTTAGTTCCTGACCAATGATTTATGACAAGGCCGTTTCTTTCTTTTAATTAGAAGTTTTATTCACTATAGAAAACTATTGCAAAGCTAAATATGTTTACTATAGGATACGTAATAAACCGACGTGCGTGTATGAAAAGAGTGAAGAATGAAGAAGAAGCATGTCAAGACTTTTTTTATCTAGAAATAGGCTCGCGTTTGGCCGCAATACCACCTGATGGAAAGCGAGATGCAGCCTAGGATGTAGATAGGCCTATAAGAATAGAGTTATTTGGCTCTCGATGTTGCTGCATATCCCGTAAGCGGCGTGATATTAGCAGGATAAAAGGGTTATGATAATAAAATAACATTATTCACTAGTATAATGTAAGAAAGTTGTGTTTTCAGCGCAGTAAATGTGTAAAACATACACAAATTATTAAGATAATAAATGTAATATAGTTAAACCAATTATGAGATAAGAAAAGAAAGATACCATGACAATAGTGACAATGTAAGTGATAAGTGACAAAAAGTGGAAAAGATACACAGAGACAAGACAAATGGAAAAGAGACCAATCTCTTTATATCATTTATTTTGCTGAGCTCGTAACGTTTCAACAACCAACTTTTATACTTTTATAGTTAGAAGACAACAAGGAGTTGTTCGTTTCATATTATGTTGTTTCCTGAGTCCACTGAGTCGCGAGAAAAACAATTACACCTGAATAAGCTTTCTCAGTACCGGTCCTCATACCATTTTAAAAATAAGTTTATTCACACAAAGTTGCCATATTAGAAGCGCTAAGAAGTTAGCATATTGTGATAAGAGTTATGAAAAAATGCAGAAACTTTTATCAGAGCATAGGCAGAAAAACACTAATTCTGTTTTTATTTAACTTAAAATATATTTGTTGTTGTTCAGCAAAAAAGCGACTATTTATCTTGGTAACATGTCAAGATGTGTTCTCAAAGTGGTATCTTAAATGCCACAGAAATATTTTCTTTATGGAACATTCCCCACCCTTATCGGCTTAGCCGCCGTGATATGGTAATACCTAGCTTAAGCCGCGTCCACTACTGGACGTATGTAGGTCTCGTTATCTATCGCCATAGCGAGCTATACGAGTCTTTTGACGTCATTTATCCTGGTGTATACTACATTGCTAAATATAGGCATCTCTATCGTTAAGCATTAACAATGCACATTATAAACAATGTGCAATTAATTTAAGCAAAATTTGACATTCGGCTTAAAATTTATCTATATTTCATTTGTGGGTGAGTCACAAAAATTACTGTATGAATATATGTATGTTGTCAGAAAACTAATAGATATTGTTGTATACCTTGCGATGTTCCTAATCTCTTTCGAGTTTATAAGAACGTGTTTCTCCTTAGACGTAGGGTCATCGGCGTAAGTAGACTAGGCCACTGAATTACCCGAGTACTTTATAGTTGGATTGCAGAAACGTACGGAACAAACAAACGAAACAAACGGCGGGAGCTCATTAGGAAGGATCTCGTACGGGTCCGAAACTAGTTGGAATTGGAAAAAAAACTGGAATTAAAAACATGAAAATTACAGTAATAACTATTACGAATGTAATTTTTGCCTCACATTTTATTCCACGGTTAGTTTACAAAAAATGTTATAGTCGTAAAGTTTACTCTTTGTGACATTATTTTTGATACGTGACCCAACAAAACGAGGCACATTTTATTTTACTATAAGTTGTATAAGTTGATCCAATAGCTTGTAACTTTCTCATTGTTACGAAATAAAACGTTCAGCTTGTTTTTACATATGTACATATATGCATATAACAATTTGGGCAAAGTTAAATAATGTAAGTAAAAAAAGGCAAATAAAAATCGTGTTCTGGCTTTGCATACGCGCGCAAAATGCTGCTTACTTAGGTAAATTTTGGATGGAAGTTTATTCAAAAGTACACGATCTGTTCTTGTACATGTTTGTAAGTGCTTGTAAAGGCTTTGCAAAAAAACATGAAATTATTAATATCAATAATAAATTAATAATATAGTAATTATTAACTTTAATAAGATTATCTCGGTAACCACCTAGTACCTGCTATAACATGATTTTAATCTAGAGAAGCTAATTAAAATGTAAAATAATATACGAGATGTAGATATCTGCAATTTACGTTCATAAATCCGTCCCAATTCATCATAGTAAAGATATATCCACCGTTTAATTATGTTATTAAAACGTTACTTTGTTCGTTGTTTTATTCATGCCCATAATTCATAATATTAAAATTGTAACAGCTCTACGTACGTATCTAAAATCTCCCACCGTGAAAAATTTCTATCATCGATCAATCAAAATGTGAACTGTCACAGAAAGTCGTGTATTTTATCCGTCATTGTTGAGCCCCATGACTCACTGCGTCACCCATATAACAATGTTTTGACCCCCGTGCAGGCACCAACGACTTGTCACGAGAACTGTCAACGAAGGCGTCACGCAAAATTTGAATACAATTTATCGGCGCCTGCCTGTCCTTTCCAAATGCTAATTGTCAATTTTTTTCCACGCACAACCTCGACAACGTAACAATGGTTGCAGAACGAAAGCAACCTTTTGTTTTCTTTGTATTGTTTGACACTTGATGTGAACGTCAAAATATCTAGTGGGCGGGGCGTGCTGATCGTTGATATCAATATGTCAAAAAAACACTAATGTTGCCAGAAACGTCGAATTCATTTGAAAACATAAAAAAATACCTTATTCTAAAACGTATAGTCGTGGACAGTTAGGATTTTTATCTGTAAAGCGAAAAACTCATTACGTAATAATTGAACACATATTAACTAATTAAAAGACAAGGTGTAATTATATTGGTAGGAAGTTATTAACAGTTGTAAAATATTTAATAAAATTATATAAACCTTAATTTGATGATACCAGCTGATTTTGATTATTAACAAGTAAAATATCTTATAAATAAGTTTTCTCTGAAATGATATTTTTTTTAAATTTTACTTCATATATCGCTAAATTCAATAGATTCTGAATATCCATAAATTCTAACTAATAATTTAAGCCGATTGTACTATCGACATACATACATATGTGAGGATCCCTAACATTAATAATGAAATGAAATGAATGATGAAAGAATCAGTGCATTTCACCTTCGTAACCTATAAAATATCATAATACGCATATGTACATACATACATAATAATATGTATACAGTCGAAACTGTGTGGTACGGTGTAAGCGTTTATATAAAAATGTACGTAGTCACGAATCCTTAAGTGATCTTTTATTATTTTTGGAACAATCTCTCATTTACAGTTTCCATGGAAACTTAAGTGTCGTTGACACTAACATGATGCCGTGGTTATACAATCCAGTCAATGTCACTGTAGCACGCGAACGACGGACGTTCGATTTTCATAATTCGTACAAGTTCAATGCACCAGGTGACAGTATGGGCACAGATTGATTATGGATGAGTAATCAGTATTTACGTGAAAAATTTTACAGTATTGCCATTATACATATTAAACATTATATTGTTTTTAATACTTATATAACAAACTAAGCAAATGTTTGGTAGATATGCGCCATAAATTGTTATTTTGGAATTTTGACTTTTGTGTATTTTTTATTAATTATTTCGATAGCACATTTTGAAATTTTTTCGAATGATGAAAACATTAATTTTTATCTTACTTAAAACACCTAGTTAAAGTAAATATAGTCGGAATCTTCAAACAAGTGGTAAGTGCCTACGTGTGTGTGTCTGTTTAGTCTAAGGAGGAATAAAACTTTCACCTGCCGTATTTTGAGGTTACAATTTGAATTTATTGATATACTCATTAGTGATCTATAAATTTTTATACAAAAATATTATTTCAAGCATACAGATTGTTTAAAGCAACATTAAAAGCAATCATTCCCTTGTAAAGTATCAAACATCAGTTTCACTTGAGCCTCATTGCGTACGTTTTTTCTTTCCATTCGTAATTATTAGACTAATTGGTTTGTCTCTACGTATATTCATGTGATAATATAAAAATGTGATGATTCATTTTTGACTACAAAAATTAACATAAAAAGAGATTGTTTTATATGCGTTTGATTATCACTAAGTTTAGCGTTGATGTTCAAAGCAATTTTAAATATAATATTAACGATTGTTATTTTCTATTATTGTATATTTATAATAATTCGGTAATTAGTGTTGTCAATAATTATTAATCATAATTAAAGGCTAGCTAACTATAACCATTTCAAACATAATTTCTATTATTATTTATATTATTGTTTCTGCCTGTCTTCTACGCTAAATACAAAAGAAATAATTCCTCCATATGTTTCTCGTCAAAATTACAACAATTGATTTTAATTTGTTAAAATGTGCATAGTTAAAACTAAGCCGTTTATCCCAAATTTGAAGCTAGATTTCTAACACGTTACCAGAATTATCAAATGTTAAGTACCTAATCATCCCAACGAACTTCCTCAGACAATATTTAAAAAAATTGTTAAGTCAAAACCGAAAGCGTGGTCAAGTATCAAGACTGTTTCGTCAACACCTTCAAGTTTAAAGCGTAGATATTATTAACATGTCTGTCAAATTATATGATAATCGCTCCCTGATTCTATTACCTATGAGCAACGATTTAAATCCGATTTAACGTGTGGTCTGAGTGGAAAAGGTTGGCGATGATAATTTTTAACAATAAATTTTTAATTGATTATACTTGGTATGAGATGTAAGTAGGGGAACTATAGTTATATGAGACGTAACAATAGTTTTGATAAAAGTTTCGAAAAATGATTTCATTTTATAAAAACTCGAAATATATTATTATGTTAAATAGCTAAGACAAAAACAATCAGATTGCATAATGTAAGGTGAGGTCTAATTTACCGAAAACGTAATATCAAGTCTGTGATCCTCGAAGGGGTAGGCAGAGGAGTGTAGCACACTCCCACGTTTCACCAGTTACGTTTAAGTCGCATGGAATAAGTGGTGAGCCTATTGCCATACACCGGGCACAAATCCAGTCTCCGAGTCATTACCTACTAGAAATTCTAGATCAGAAAAATCCACTAGTGCCCAACCCGGAAGTAGAACCCCTAATGTGCCCAATCACCATTAGTTTAGTACCACGTTTATTCAATCCACGTTAAATCGATAACTAATCGATGTTATTAAATTTATATTTCCTACTTGCAATTGCTATCGAACTCAACCCTACATGCATATATGTCCTCATGACAGAGCTGGCAGTTTCGAAATTCAATTTAACGAATTTATTTCAAACAGCGGCCGCGGCACAGCTAATACGCCCAGGTGTTCCCATGATGAGTGGAACGGCGTCCCGTGATCTGCGCTACCATTACTTCGGATTATGACATAAATATTTATTAGCGCAATAAATACATCTGGTAACGCTCTACCGATTATCCCCAACTCTACCGCTTATCCCCAACTTTATACCTAGCGCACCAATAAAGGTTATGGCCTCTGTATGCAAATATCTAGGTGTTAGGAAGAATAAATTTCTATAGAAGTCTATTAGCCGCAAATATTTTTCAAACTTTATTATGTGTATCTTCCGCCGCGCTGGCGGTGTTTCGTGAGTATTGATTCTGACATTTTATGGATTTTACTTGCTTTGACTTTAACATTTATAAACAATACGTGAGTTATTTAGGGTGATAATAGTACTTTATACATTTTTAAAAGTGTTCAATGAAGGTGGTACCCGACCCGGGATTTGAACCCAGGACCTCCCGATCGGAAGTAGCGCTTGCAATCGATCGACCAACGAGGCAGTCAATATAGTTATAGTCGTATATAGCTGCATACAATAAAATGTAAAAAAATCTTATACACTAAAGCGAAGGGCGATTCTATCGAAGGCTTGAAAAAGCGCGTTCGCTTACATCACTTAACAAACACTTATTAATCCATCTTAGACACTAATAACATGACGCCGAAGATTTATGGTCCAGACGCAAGTAATAGAATATTCTGTCACACAAGCAACCTGCGGGTTATTATAAAATTGAAGCATGGTGTGATAAATTAGCCTTATTCGTCACGATTGGTCACGGAAGTGCCGGCCGCCTTACGGACAACGCCTTAGGGCTTTTCGCACTAGCTCGATGTACCTTAGGCTGTTACCATACCTTTTTTATTATTAAAAATGCTTGGGCATTGTTTTGTTTTGCTAATGACTTCAAAAAAATAACCTTAAAAAATTAATCAGTTCAATAATTAGCGCAGACTGCGATGGAATGTTTCACAATCTTAGAATTTCAGCTTTAACTTTGAAGGCTCCGAATCAATAACGTCAATAGGCATTGCGGTACGGATCTGGCTCAATTTACTTTCGCTACTTTGATGATATTTCTGAGATACAAGTAGATGATTTATCGATGTTATGATCATGTTTATCGATGTAGGTACCGCAGGATAAAAGAACACTTACCAATCTTAACTAAATTAGTCGGATGTTGGCTGGTGAGAGAGTTATGTCTCCGTAACCGGCATGCGATTATGAAGAGAATGTTGAATGATAGACACTGACCACCAGATGCTCTATACCTAACCGGTAAGGTACGTGGCGTGATTATATAATAATACCAACAAGAACTAAATATAATAACGTAAAGGAAATAGTGTATACAGTTCACATTAACTTTCCATTACTGATGTAAAATTGTACACACATATGTGAATATCTGTTGTAAGATATTCTAGATAGAAAGTGCGACAAA
>DWMF01000856.1:0-12924 GCA_018244815.1 Parelbella polyzona | reverse complement strand
TCCATATCTGACGCAAACATTATGTTCTCTTGTTGAACCCTTGTGCGAGGGGCCCATTGG
This sequence comes from Parelbella polyzona, assembly GCA_018244815.1. Taxonomy (NCBI): domain Eukaryota; kingdom Metazoa; phylum Arthropoda; class Insecta; order Lepidoptera; family Hesperiidae; genus Parelbella; species Parelbella polyzona. The sequence goes on along the minus strand of DWMF01000856.1, from coordinate 12,864 downwards.
TAGCAGTATCACATTATTTCTGTAAACTAACGGATCTGTGCTGTTTTTTTTACCAGACTCTATGGCTTTTTATATCTTGCCCTATGATGATTAAATAAATTACATCAGATTGTATGACAATTGCAATCTTATTATCATCGTCTACAGCCTGGACTAGATAATGATTGACATATTTCTGTGTTCGCATTTCTATATGAAATTATCCATTTAAAAAAAATAAATCAAGCGGTTCCTATATATGTACATACATATGTACATACATATGTACATACATATGTACATACATATGTACATACATATATGTCAGTTCAGAAATAATATAAACGCTTTCCAATCCGATTCTATCCATTCGTTTTGTAACAATAAAAATGAAAAATTTTCAAACGGTTAGCAAACCCATGCTTTGATGTCTTACGCTAAACTGAGCAGCGCTTAATTCACCAATAATTCTTAAAAACGGGGCCAGAGCAGTTTATTTCGTGAAATGACACAATTCGTGCATAGCACGGCTTTTCGTGTGATATATTGTTATTGAAATAGCCTCATTTGCTTACTGAGACTGTTACAAGCTTATCAGGTAAGCCGAAAGCGATCGTCGTAGGTGATAGAAATGAGTATACGTTTCTATAGTGATCATTAATCACGTATTGTTATCTACGTATGTTACTTGAACGCACCTGAACGCGGAGCGCGGGAAGTTCATCTGTCAAAGCCGCCGTAGCCCGATTTTCCCGCCGAAACGTGCCACCTGCCAGCCAGTATCGTTCATTCGATAGCATTGTCCTTTAACACTCAAATCACTCAAAATAATTGTTACAACGATGTCGTAAAGATAATAATGATTTTTTTTCGTCTACTTCTATGTTTTTAATCGTATTTTTTCGTGATTTCGTTTTTTTGATGCACTGCCTATTTGCTTTTAAATAATCGAAGGTTTATCGGGCCGAGACTCCACGTAGATGCCGACCAACGCGCGAAATGTTGTAGGGCGGACTGGAAGCCGTCTGCCATGTCGCGCGTATTTTTTTCTATTTCACACTTTTCCTTCGCCGCATCGTGTGTCCAGTGAACAGTGGACACAGACTACGCTATTTATAATCGACCCTAAAATCGTATCAGTATTTTATTTAAAAAATTCCATTGTTCGTGACGATAATAATTCATGGTACATTATGAAATAGAAGCTGTAACGTTAGTATCGCGTGACGTTTTAAGGTCGGAAGTCAGAATGTGTACTCTAATTTAGTGGTTAATTTATAGCTCTCAGTTCCGGTGTGTCCACTGCAACGCGGACTATGCTCCATTAAATGTGGATGTTTCTCTATATTCAATTCTAGAAACAGATTTTCAAAGCTTTTAAATCTGGTATACCTACATGATTTACAATTGTAATTGAGTATTTTTTTATTTCTTTCTCTCCTTTGTTGATTCTCGTTAGTGTCACTTAGATCCTTTATTATAATGTGGATGTAATTAGTCTCAAGTAATTTCTATAAATAATAGTAAATCCTCACAAAATGTATCATTTTAATTAATTGGAATTGTCAGATAAGCAATGCTTCATATCTCCCAGTTTATGATGATCTTTTACGTAATGCTACAGAAGGTACGTAGAGTCTATTCAAGTGTACACCCGCTGGAGTGGTTAGACTTGAAAATTAAATTATATAAATTAACGAATTTTATTCTAACAGTAACAATTTTAGTCACTGTTCTAGCTCCTTATACTTATCTGCACCTTTATTATATTTATATTATATATATATATGGATATAATTATTTATTTTCAATAGTCTCAACGAAATTATTATTTCATCAAGCCACGTTCAACTATATATGTAACACTAGTTTAATATTTTTTAATCCATACTTCTTACACGTAATATTTATTTATGTAAAAAGAAAACAAAAATGTATGTCTTAAACTGCTGGTCTGTAAAGGTAAATTATAAATCCCAATTACCTACAATGAGATAAAATTTTTCCATAAATTTCTTAAAGTACTTGCGTGGTGGCCTATTATTTTAATATACTGAGCAGCGGAAAACAGTTGATGGTTGTGGTGATAAGAAAATCAAGTCACAAAATCCCAATAGCAAGATGTCGCAGAATTGTTGAATAAGTAGTACAAAAAGAGCCTAAGATTTATTTTCTTTCTACGAAATTCATGCGGCGTCCAGCCGACGAAGCTGATTGGATTGCGTCATATCCGCCGATATTTCACTTAGATTTTGTTGTGAAACTTATGGGGCCTGGGTGTTTATGGAAGGTTCGATGGGATCCCAAGATTTCAGATTATCCCGGATATGTTGTAACAAACTGACATGGTTCCAGCGTACAGCTGGTTTCAACTGTTTATTATATGATGTTATATATGAAGTTTTATAAGATATAACATCACGTCAGGTTCCTTACGGGATAGGCAGAGAGCGAGTACTACATTTAACGTTACAGACCTGACATGCTACATCTACAATCGTCATTCTATTACATACACTCTAGCCGGTATAAATTACAATTATTAATTTTACATTTACGTTGAAAATTCTTCTAAAATGCTGTACCCACTCGTTTCAAATAAACATTTTAATCAATCCGTATTAAGCACCACGTCCTCTTTCGACCACTATAATAAGTCAATACCTAGGACTACAAGTACATAAAACACTTATATTCATCTATACATCCGAATATATATATATATACACTTATGCATATCAATGAGATATATATATATATATACTTATGTATATCAATGAGATACTATGTTTTTGCTACTTTCAATGACTGTATATGAAGAGCCCGATTCGGTATGATTCTGTCAAGCTTTATATGAACCTAGCTTGTTAAAGGGAAATAACACATAATCGTATTACGGGAATTACTTACACAAGAGAGTAACTCCGTCGATATAAACTTCATAGTCTTGCAGTTGAGAAGCGTTCATGCCTTATTGGATCACTTGTCGATTTGTAAGTAACTAACTAATGCACGAATTACGTGGGAATTCCAAAATCAAAAGAAAATCATGTCACTGCCATAGATTGAAAAGTTGTGTATGTCTGTTTCTATTTCTTGTCCATGATGTCATTCGCCATCATCGTCATCATCATAATCATTAACAGCTACGACCTTTGTATTGTTCTCTTGTTAAACACAAACCTTATTTCAGATCAAAGAAAGTTAAAGTCATAGTCTATTATATTTCAAACTAAAACTCAAACTGTAGGCACTGGTGCCTAGCAAAGAAGAAATAAGTATCCCTTTAGAGCTGTCGTATATACGGCGGTAGCAAAGCCCTACAACAAAATATAATATCTTATTGCATTGGTACATTATGCAGTGACCAAAAAGTCTCCTTATACGGTTTATACGTCACCGAGGCGGATTCAGTGAATAGATATCCCACACAACCATATCGCCGTCCGCTAAAATGAAAGCATAGTTTGAAAATTCTCAGCTATAACAAAAATGGTTCTGGAAACCAACAACGCCAGCGCCGTACAGCTATTTGAGTCACACTACGCTGATTTATTACAATGTGTACTACGCTGCTGAATGGAGCGCATGCAGGCAAAGACCGAAATAATGCTTTCGAAGACACAGATGACCAGAACCACGTCTTTAGATATCGAACAGTTCGTAATCAGAAACTCAATTAATTAGTTCGATTGGAAAACTACACTAAGTACGAACACTGAATATTGTATATGTACATACATATGTTTGCCATGTATTTCATGTATAAAGTATTACGTAACTATATAATTTACTCTGTAGAGTGTACAAGAACTGACACAATGGCAGTGCTTGGCTCTCGCGGGCTAAAAATCCTCTTTCGACCCGCGCGGGACGAGTCGACAGCCAGTTCGTCCTAATCTTCACATTTTAGCTTGAATGACAATAATATAACTATGAGAATGTTTGTTTATTAGCACGGAATCTTGATTTGTGCTCGGTATATGGCAATACGCTCAACCCCTCTATTCAACGAATTGTATAACATAATTGTCAAACATGGCATTGCTAAACTTCTCTGCTTACCTCTTCCAAAAAACTCAGGCGTGATGTTATAATATGTTTTATTTATATACGAAAGTGCTTTGCTATGTATTTATTAACACGTATTGATAACAAATATATGTAGGTAGGTACATAAGAATTATGACATCAATATCCTGAGTTTAAAATCTCAATCATGAAAACTTAAATTAATTGCATTCCACACGTGTTCCGATAAGATAACGTGCTATTTTTTAATATAGAAATAAATATTCATTTGTATAGTTGACATGACACCATAAAACTAGTCGGAAATCCTCTAAAGTGCAGTTACGATATTACGAAGTTTCATAAATGTATTTTATCACGTGATTAGATGAGCAATTAACCTTATTAATAAGAAACGGAAAGGAACCTATTCCTTAGAGGTTGTAACTTTTGTGATACCTGTAATCTTAATCCAGACGTCGTCACCAAAGAGAGACTTGAATACTAAGGGTCCTGTCAAATAGACCGGCTCGCAGAGTAGAGCAAGTTCTGATCGCATTTAAAATGGAACCTTACGACATTTCAATAAAGTCTGTTTTTACATATCAATTGCTTTGTGACGGCGCTCGAGCATCCTCTTGCTACAAAATATTTGAAATGTATAAATAGACCTTTATTGGAACGTACTGAAGTTTTATTTTAACAATCAAAATAAGATGATTATGTATGTCATCGAGTCTCCGCAACGACCTCGCTGCAATCGGCGAGAGCTCATGATCAAGAACCTCGTACAGTTTCGAAACTAATTGAGCCATCCCGAATAACAAACGTGAGTTAAACCGGTACATATGTATGTACATATAATCATGTGTATTAAACACTTACGAGACATTTAATTGTAAGATTTGTTCTTTGAAGTAGTTTATCTGAAAAGGACCATACGTTGAATATTCCTGCTTCAGTTAAATTAAAAACCCAACGCTTTATCTCAACCAGCCTAAATGTAGAAACCATTAAAAGTTTTTATCTGCAGCACTAGTTCAAGTGCAGATAATTTCACCTATTGTAGCTCAGGGTCTGTTTATAGAGAACACGTTAATGTGCTATTTATAGAGACGCGTATTTTTAATCGCTTGCCGGCACGCTCCCTTCATTATTTCGTTAGATCTAAACAAACACATACACGTGATACCGTCTGTCTGTCTATCAAAATTAACATAGTTTTAAAAATGACAGCGACGTAGAATAATTCTGATTATGTAAAGCTATTTTGTTATCAATAATAAAATTAATAATAAAATTGTACATACGATAAACTATAATTCTTTATTTTGATTCTAGACCGTTACTAGTTAAGCAAGTTTTTAAGTCTCCGTTAGTATCCAAAATAGCTTTATTGAAGTAAATTAAACCATTTTAAAAAATTACTAAAACATATAAAGCCAACAATTAAATAAATTTGAATACGCTACGACGTTTTATAATTGTTATAAAATTTCACAACTGTTATAAAACTAAAACTCACCCCTGGAAGTTGGTTAAATATTCCAACAGTGCTTTATTCATTCAGATGTTTTTATATCGCTTTTCGTTTATTTTCTCACTTCGACGACAATTGTGTAAATAGCTATGATAACCACACATCATAACACGCACAAAGTTATCATGTTCACGTCACATCCATTTTGTAAAAAAAAAAATTATTTATGGCGGGCTTTTCACAGCAGAAGCGTTGCACATTTCGCTCTGTTCGCGGCCGTGAGTGCACTGAAGTGCTTTTTTCCTATAAAGCCTATATTTCAAAGAGGGTGTCAAGGCGGCCTGCCACCGTGGATGCCCACATGATGTGTGGCAGGCCGTGCTCGCTCCACTAACACCACCTTGATGTTTTGCATTTTGATTTCTAAGTCTGTCGTATGGTCCAAGTGTACATTTATCTACTTGAAATAGCATATCTTCTGGAAAAAAAATTTCAATAGTAGTTTTTTTGTGGTAGGTACTTAGATTTAATGGTGCTATTGTTTTAACACATTTTCAATTTGTGTTAAATATAAATTCATTAAAGAAGTTCGTACTTTTTCACATACATAAATTCATATACATTAATTCATTTTCGTATACAATTATGTTATGGTAATTTTATTTTAATGTAACAAGTGTCATTGAAAGCATTCATCGAATAATTCTATGTAAGTAATAAGTTTCATTTCCATATGAAACATTTGAACAAGTTTAATAATTCGCTATGAATTTTTGTCATATAAGAACAATATTAAGATTTTATCAATACTTAAATCATAAACATTTTAAACGATGTAACCTTTTTGTAATCAACGATGAGTTAAACAGAGGAGTGTAGCACACTTCCAAGGTTTACCTTACGTTTACGTCTTAAATTGGATTGACGACAGGTCGCCATACACCGGACACAAACCCAGACTCTGACCCCCTACTGAGAATTTGAAATGGAAATTCTAACTCAGAAAAATCTAATAGTACCCGATACAGAATTCGAACCCAGGTCCTCTCGATCGGCAGTTGCGCTTCCAATCCCTTCACCAAGGACGCAGACATAATATTGTAGACATTTTAAATATTAATGTTGTAATTAACATGCGTCATGATTAAAGAGTTCTGGATAAAAATTGTGCCAAATATATCTAAATAAAATTTTAATTAAATAGAATGCCCTAAGACTGTTCAATTGAATTACAACACGAGTTGTTATGTACTGTCTATCTCAAACAACGCTCAAAGGTTCGCTTCTTGACGAAGTTCCGATGTTCGATTTCGGATCATGTACGCTATGAATATCATGTGTATATTGTAGTAACGTCATTGCATCTTAGCTCTGTGATAATCAATATTATTAAATTAAAAAAAATAATAAAGAAAAGCTACGAATACGGCTGAATCCCGAAGTGTCGTACCTCTACCTCTCGCAATATGCACCAACGGCGTCCGCTTACATATTCTTTTTATAAATAATGCTGTAACTTTAGAGTGCATTCTCATTTATATAAATATAAAATTCAAGAGCCTACTTCCTGGTTCTCTACTTTTGTGAAACATCTATTTCTTACGTCATTGAATATCCGAAATACTGCAGTGTGCTGTAGTGCTGTATAATGCGATATTACATCATAATATCTGGGTGTAAATATCAACCCTTGTAGTTCAATTGTAGCGGCGCGCTGGAAACGGTAGGTCTATGTACTTAATGTTAATAAAACTTCCTAAAGGTTACCGTGGTTCGAGGTATACTTCGTTAAGGCTTTTATTATCAAATCTGCTATTATGATGAAATAGTTTTCAAACATTAACGAAAATCTAAGGTATGCAGATTCCATTACAGATATTGACAATATTAAAAATGAATAGGATTATGTCAAGAGCGCCTTAATGATATCCATTTAGGATACTCCTTAATGATATTCAAAGAGGATTCGAACTCCAGACTCCAAAACTAAAATCAAACCACTACGCCATTGCTGCTCATATACAAAAGCCTTTATTCCGGATTAAAATATTATATAGAACTGATTTATCCATTGTTTGAGTCTCTTTACTGGAGCAGGAACCTGGAGTACGCTTAAGTCCCCAGGGTGCGGGGAGAGATGAACTAAGCCTTAAACCAAACAAGGGTTACGAGTTGTTAAATAGCTGGTCTTCTCGCCTCTCTGAAAAAATCAATAAAATGAAATTGAAAACTTTTTATTGTACATAATATGTATACGAGTATCCTAATTGGGTATTATTATTAAGCATTTGGTATTCCCACACTCACCGCCTACAGCATAACGAACCTAGCTTGGCGACATGATAATAAACAAATCCTTTTTACTTTTATTCAATTTTTTTCTCACCACCTATTCCGTGGGACGTAAACGTACATAACTGGTGAAACATGGGAGTGTACTACATTCCTCTGCCTACCACTTCGGCCATCACAGGGGTGATTTTACGTTTATTCTATTTTATTACATTTCCGACATATTTCATTGTTCAAACAATGCTATACCTATATGTAGATGTGATGATACAAGTAGCACCTCCGAAGCATCCGCTGTAAACTTGGATAGTGACACAGTCTCGGCAACGTGCGTGCACATAATTATCCACTAGAGCTGGATTTCGACGAGGCGTAATGGACGCCCGACGACACTGCACGAAGAAAAAATACAATTTTACTCCCTCTTGTGCTTTGCGATCGACAAATTTGTCAACGTAACCTTTTCAATACAGTTATATTAATAATAATGAGCTCCTAATAAGTACTGACTAGATAATGTTCCAGAACTTTCGCGAAATTAACAATTAATTTGTGCTGAGACTGAGTCCCTATTACAATGAATGAACATTTAGAACGGACTACATTTATTGAATTAAATACCTACTGACATTTCTGCCCCAAATAATGAAAAATTCTTTAATTTCATTAATTGATAAAAAAGGGAAATGCCACAAATGTATTTTTTAAGAATCATAGGAAACGGTTCCTTTACAAAGTTACGTAAATCCTTAAAAAAGGAAATAAGCTGCACTTGCGATTTGAGTCGGTAATCAATTGTTAATAAAGCTCAGTAGTGAATTGGTATCAGGTCCTCAGGAAACGCAGGAATGAATAAATTTATGATCTTAATAGTTAATCATATTAATTATAGTCAATATTTTATATTATTATTACATTCCACCGCATTTGTTTTAATGAATCTTCAGCAAATACACCCAAGTACACGCGAAATCCATAGTATGAAATGTACAACCGCCAAAAAAACTGTCATCCCATAAAGTATGGAAAAAAATTATAAAATCCCGACAAACACGTGCGCGTGTGCAGTGTGCTTGAACCAGTCGGGGTGACGTGACGTCACGTGTTAAAGGGCAACTTGTACTAGGACCACAGAAGTTACGAAGATATCTTTCCAACGGGTTCAAGTCCAAATGCACTTTAAAAAAAACCTTAATACCATAATATTTGGTTGTAAAACGGTTCGCTTCCAGAACATGAGCAACCTGCCGGTGTACTACGTAAAGGAAATGCAGCCTAAATGCATAACGACTGTTCGAGTTTTCTACCACAATAGCTTGCATATCTACTTGTTCGATGTTCACACAGCCTTTGGTGCCATCTCTTTCACGTTCGCCGCCTTCAAAATTCAATAATACACTGTAATACGACGCAATAACGTTACGTTTAGATTATCAAGAGAATAGTAGTTACTACGTTTTCAAATAAACTGCTTTTGAATGCACACCGTCCCCTAGCTAAGTAGAAAAGGATGAATATACAGATTACGTAATACGTTAGAATAAGATAGCATATGCAGTGCAGACCAAAAATTAATACAGCACTCCCCGCGATGATAGGGGTGAAAAGGCAAATATTCATATACATAATATTTTGGATTAGTCGTCTGTGTCAATAATAATTGAACCTATTTAATACCTGTCAATATAAAGGTTTTGCGTAAGTGTCTGCGTTATTTACATTAGTCTTACATTATTTACATCGATTTTCATAATGTCGTAGTTGTCAGTCAGAAATATCATTATTTTATTCAGACTTTTCCCTCCTCAATTAGAAGATATAGGACCTATTCCGCCATGCTACTCGGGCGCGTCATGGCTATATGGCTAACTGACTTTTAGTCCCATCGATAACATTTGACAAAGCTTAGCAATTGATTTCCGAACACCGGACTACTCACGTTACGTTAAACGTTTTAGATTTAACCATAATGAAGTTAATAACTGTAATAAAAGGTTGATGGTCTAGAAAGTTCCACAGAAATTGTATAACAATACAAAAAGGAAGATACAATAATACACCTCCCAGTATAATGATTTAACTGTAGGTACAGGAGACAACTCTAATACTAGAGCACAATTTCAGTCCGAACCATTATAATAAACCAGGTGGCGCGTTGACAAACCCCCATTGGGTTAGTTGTTCTTTAGCATTTTTAAATTTATTCACGTATTTATTTACATCGCAAAAAGCAAAGTAACGTAATCACCATTTATATGTTTAATACGTTTTATAACGAAATAGTCTTTCTATTTAAAATCAAATCTCGTTAAAAATACTCTGTTCACTGGCTAAAATTTGCTACATTTTATACAACTTGTGTGGTATACACGATAGAGCAAACAAGTAATATCAGTTAAGAAATATCACAACGAAACCCAGAGTCCTAAGCTAGTTCAAAAAACACGTGACACGTCATCAATTGTACTAGGATACCAGAAATCATAAGAGATGGTATAGAATATTTTTCTCTCGGTAGAGGACAGTTTGTCCCGACCACTACGTATTATTATAATTATATTATAAATGTAATGGACACAATTTGTTTTTTTAACTTCCATTAATTTATATGATTTTGTGTTAGACATTATATTTTTGTTCAAAACAACAAATTAATGAATTTATTATAACTTCTGGCTCCATCTATCTACGATGGACTATGTCCATAATTCACAATCTGGATAGGGTAGATTATAGCTATATTCAAATCATTGCATTGAAAAATACCGCTATACGCTTTTATAATGAACTAACTACAAAGCTTACAAATAATGTTTAAATAAAATTGTGTTGTGATCAATTTGTGGTTTACCTTCATTTGCTTGTGCTGCCATCTTGTATGCATTGTTATTATTACAATCATTGACAGTTTGTTTTAGTTTAGTATACGTATGAACTGTGAATACGAAAATATGTCAGCCTTGAATGATAGGTGGCGCTTATATTTTACAATTGATTGTTGCGAATTTTGAAATATACGAGATAGTCTGTATGAAAGATTTCGATATGAATTTTCAATCGTTCCAAAGCTCCATAGACCACATATCCCAGTGAGATTGGTTTGATACAGCAACTTTTATTTTAAAACAGAAAAATAACATATTTGATATCAACATTGTAAGGTCAGGGTTCGTAGCTGTCCTACGTCTAATCTCAATTCTAGCATAATATTGGTCAATGCTACCACGAACCACTTAACTACTAGAACTTGCTAGAAAACCACATGCGCCAACTTCTGTACTACCAGGATAACAACAAGCTATAGAAAATCCGAACAATTAAAACCGATACCGTTGGCTCTACAGTCGTTTTCTTGACCTGCGCACTGCAGTTGCACCGCGGGAATGAAATAGCGTATACATTGCATCCTTTTGCACGACTTAAACTCCGCCCTGATCTACAAGTTCTACAGAATTACTTGGCGTAGCATCGTAGCGGGCGCTTTTCCAAACTCATTTTCCGCGTCATCATACATGGAAACCTGTAACTGTTATTGTAATAACAACAAAATATCTATAGCGGACTTAAGTCAAAAATTTCTAGTAAAATCATATAATAAACGACTTTATATAACATTTAAAATTTTCAATCTATCTACGCAACATCACAAACAAGTAATCTAATAATTTTGAGAAGGTCCTTCATAAGCAATTACCATTTTTGTAGAAGCAGAAAATTTAAATAACAAAAAAAAATTATTGATATAAAGATTAGGAAAGGACCTGGTACGGATAGCTGTTAACTTTGTAAATAGCTCGAGGTATACATGAAGCGTGTTTGTTAACTTTGCTGGATTTGACCTTCAAAATAAGTTTTCAGTAAATTTCCCATAACACGTTCGACGCTGTTCAAAACACTACAATTGCATCAACATCCTTAAATCGCAAACTGATATATTATCAGCTTTGCGTATGTTCTGAATAATTCAAAATGGCTACCGATGTTCGGTGTCATTTCATGCGATATTAATAAATATAATTACTTAAATTTTGACGGAAGAGTGTACGCTAATGATGATGAAGATGATGATAATGAAATAATAATATTTGAAATCAACAATTTTCTTAAAATTACATATAAGTAATTGTAATTGTAATTTTGTATTAAAAATTCGGACGGACCTCATACTTACGAATGTGAATGTAGTAGAATCTACTTTAAAGAATTATAAGTAAATGAAATTCAGTAAAAACATCTGACTTACTATGAAATCATTGCTTAACAACTTTTACTTCAATAAAGAAGTCATCACCCTAAGTTTTATAGATAATGTGACATGGTCATTTAATTATTTTTTTCGTAGATTTTTATAGCATTCATCATTAATTTTTTACATTTAGACGTTCATGATATTTCAGTCTAAAGACAACAATAATAAACCCGAATCATAAGATTCACTTTTGAATTAACAGCCTTTTATCTACGGCTATATTTTATAAGCCTAGATTATATATATAATGTTATTATAACGTATATTTAACAAAGGACAAATAAATAGAGAAAGAGATGAAAGGCTATCAGACACGTCACATTTTTGTTCAGTAACGCAGACCACCATGCAACCCAACAGGCGCTCTATTGCACTCTGATGCGTTAGAAAGAGACAGAAAAATTGATTTTTCATTCGCCCCTAGTCTACTCATACACGCCACACTACACAGTCTCCGTAGTCCTCTGATGCCCTAGTAACTCAAATCATTTCGCGCATGCTCACCTTGTCTGGATGATGGATGGATGGAACTCACAAAAATTTACGATACTACGCTACCTGCAAGTTTCATTTACCTGGAGAGAGAAAAATTAGATTGCAAAGAAATTATAAACTCAGTAATGGCCGATCTGACAATGAGGGAATATAATTTTATGATGACTACTAAAACATGCAGATGGCAGAAAGACCGCGTGTCGGCAACAGAGAAACTAAAAGTGTATAAGAATACTGTAACTGTAAGGGTTGTCTGTACGTTATTAATAATTAATTTTAGATCCTTTCAAGAGGAATAATTCTTTCATACATATATTTTTGGTATCTTGAACCGTTTTCGCAGCGCACGCAACGGAAG
>DWMF01000855.1:0-12924 GCA_018244815.1 Parelbella polyzona | reverse complement strand
TTTTGTATAGCAAGTGCTTTCTCTTTACCTAAATTGTTATCTTACTCGTACATGGTCTCCTAGTTTTCCAAATGCGATGCGAACCTGCTCCATCTACTGGCGAATGTTTTGTAAATTGTAAATAAAGACTTCAAGAAAGTAGTAAGTAAAAACTGAGGCTTAAAAGGAATAATGGATCCTTGAAATTTTTACATTTCGTTACAAGATAACATCTCTTAATGTTGCAAAGACAGCGTTGGTTTAATGGGCGAACCACTTAAGCAGTCTAATTGAAAGTGTTTTTAATTTTAAAGCAATATTAGCTGTTTTTCTTCAGCTTATTTCGCGTCCTCAAGTGGAGCGAAAATTATAACAAGTTAAAAGCTTTCTAATGACTTTCTGTTAGTGGAATTAAAAACCGAATACAAAAAATAATAATATATGTTATACATAATATTTATTGTGCCGTTTAGATACTTGTAATTAAATTTTTACTTCTTTTGCATTTTAAATATTTAATCGACTATGCATACCATCAAACAATACAATTTTTCACTATTTGTTATTAGAATTATTTAAATGTGAAAATGAAAATCTCTGTCACCCGAATTTTCTGAGTCTATTAAACTTCTAATCAGTGGTGCCATCTATGCATGTATTAAGAAACTAAGCCTAGCTTAGTTACGAACTATACAATCGTATTACATTCTTGATAACACTTGAAAATATACTTTGTGATATACGATTGATTAATAATTTTAGTTTAGCTGTTTTATAAAATCTAAGCATAAAGCTCATTTTAAAGCCCCGAACTGTTTAAGTCCTACATCAACTGGAGACCCGAACAGGAAATCTGTTTGAAGTATGACAAATTCGATTGGGTTAAACGATGACGTCATATGGCCGGAAAACGTTATGAAACTACATTGGTGGTAACAGGATAGCATAAACGTGAAGAGTCCACCGCAATAGATGACGAAAGCCTTCACAGACAATACCAGTAAGTTACAACGAGAGGAAGAGAGATCGCATGTCTACAAGCTCGAATGGGCGGGACCCAGTGACGTCACGAAACTGAAAGAGAAAATGATAACCTCGCGAACGTACGTTTCTTATTGCTTAGGATCTGCTGTAATTACAAGTAAATATTCAGAAAGTATGGGAAAGGCCTCTTTTGAAGTTTCAGGTATGGATTTTTAATTGGTTAAAAAGTAAGTAGAACACAGAAAAGAACGCTATTGGACTCAGAGCTCAATTTCTAAAACGTTCCTGAGAAGTAGTGACCGACCGAGTAGTAAGTCATGTGTATTCTCTTTACAGTTCAAAACGAACATTTACGCATGCGCTGACTTCCTTGTCTTTTTGTCAGCTCTCTCATTTTATATGTTTGTCTCTTTTATTCCCATATTATTTTACAGCGTACCCTATTCTGTCGCGTAGCAGCTAACGTAGATGGTCTCCTAGTAATTCAAACACGAAACCAACCTGATCTGAACAAGAAATTCACTTGTAGAGGGCGCCGTCTCTTGTGTGAATCTAACAGGTAAATACTACGTCATATGACGGAATGTTACGACAATACTCAACTTGTTGAGAAAGGAATGTGGCTTTTTATTATTTTGTTTCAGTGTCTTAGTGGATTAACGATATAAATTAATAGTTACAATACAATCCTTGTTGTATTGGTGAAATTTTAATAATAATTAAAATAACAACAATATTTACTGACTGCGTCGTTCATCGAGTGGTTGCAAACGCGACTGCCGATCGGGAGGTCCTGGGTTCAAATCCCGGGTCGGGTACTATTTAAATTTTCTAATTTAGAATTTCTTGTAGTGACTCGGAGTCTGGAATTGTGCCTGGCAATAGGCTCACCACCTATTCCATGGAACTTAAACATAACTGGTGAAACGTGAGGGTGTATTACACCCCTCTGCCTACCCCTTCGGGGATTAAAGGCGTGATGTTACGTTTGTAATTACAATTTAAATTGTTTTAACAATGTTGTTGTGGAAATGTAAAATTTATTTATGATTTTAAAATGTGAAAGGCATCTTAGATTATGGTGATTTAAAAAAGAAAAATGTACGGACTTTTATTATGAACGAAAACCTTTATATTATTATAGTTTTGAAGTAATTAAAAATAAAATGTTAAATAATGATTCAACTTGACGATATTATGTGATATAATATAAATAATATTACTTTTTAAATTTATAAGCTTTATTTCATTTAACAATTAGTAAAATATCACTAATTAATGCCTGATATATTTATAGTTGTTTTTAGAGACCCCTAATATAATTTATTTACTTTAATTAACAAATTAGCTCATGAAATTATTATTGTATAAATTTTTTTATTTCAAAGTCACCTTGTTGCTTGATACATCTTGTTTACCCTTGTTCGGTAATAAAAGCTAGCCACGTGACCAAACAAAATATGACGTAGCAAGGCTACGTCAGAAGGTTTTCACGTTTGCCTCTACGCATGCGTAAACTTGCCATCCTTTTCACACCAACCTTATTGTGTGTGTGGCTATCTCTTTTACACGAAGTATTTTCTTTCTTGATGCTTTCGTCTAGTTAGTCACCCGATATGCTCCCCTAGTACTGAAAACACGATGCCAACGGGCTCATCAGTACCACAGTCGCGTGGCGGCGCTCTCCGTTATCCATGAAAAAAACCAGTTTGGTACTGCGGTTGTTTCTAGTTCCCCACATACTGTTATTTCCAAGTATTGTGTAATAAAAATGAGCAGAAATGCTGTTGCAAAAAAATATGTGTAGATATTTCAGTTAAAATACGTTCCGAAACCTATTTTAAATGAAATTTAACTAACCTAATTTCAGTTGCATATTAAAGTTAAATTAAATCTATAATCCCTGAACGGGTAGGCAGAGGAGAGTAGCATACTCATATGTTTCGCCTGTTACGTATACGTTTCACTGTAATTACACCTTTCGATCAACAGTCGCACTTGCAATCTAACTAACACGCAGATAGGTTTTAATTTTCTTCAGTGACAACCATATAATCTTAGAAGAAAATATGCTTATATGTTTTATTGTATCTCTAGGTAAACTCATTACAAACTTGTATTTATAAAGGAGTAAAAGTAAGTATTCAGCATATTTAAATCCTACACGTCATATTCTATTTGATATTGAAGTTATTGATAGATAAAGCTGTTATTTTTCATTCCAAATAACATACAAAGAATGGTATATCTATAATATTCGTCATCGTCAGCTCTTCTACGGTTCCATTCTTGAACAAGGATATTTTCTCAGAATTAAAAGGAACTGCTGTATAATTAGCCGACTTCACACCCCTAAGTGAATATTTTCGGGAACTTTAAAGCACAATGAACTATCTTCACGATTTTTTAAATATAGCACGTGATCTTGATTGTTATCATTAAGCTGTGTAAATCCACTGCTGGACACATGTCACCGTTAAACAACGCCATCTGTCTGCAGCACTATACACTAAACTGTGATTATAGATAGACGCTTTAGTTCATATATCATGATAGGTAGAACGTACTGGTCAAAGATTTTGGTTTCTAACTTCTTATGCTTAGCATAACTATATAGTGTTAGCCCACTTGGCATCGCTGAAATGATTCTGAAGTCGTTTCTTCTTATCTACAAAAGCTACGGACTAGGACTGGATATATGTGTATATACTCTTCGGACTTTTGTATAATCTTTGTACGTACTCTACAATGCTATATCCTTCACTAAACCTAGTATGTATGTAGCAAGTAATAATACCTAATGTTAAAAAAGTGCGTAGTATTTGCAAGAGAGTGCTTACATCACGTGTTAACTAAGGTTATATTATGACGTCACATAGTCGGAAAATATGAAGCTACATTGGATGTATCGGGAAAGCATAAACATAAGGAATCGCTGTGCTAGACAGAGAAAAACTTTTATTGAATATTTTAACAAGTTGAAATGAGAAGGTGCATCATCGAATACTTATGCCAAGTAGGCGGGGATATTGTGACGTCATAAAATGAAAACTGAAAGTGTGATCTGTTGTGAATGGTTAGTGACTGCCGAGACAGTTATTGTATATTTGGCTCCCGTCTTGAGGATATACTTAGATGGTGATCAGTAAACTTGATTTCAGTCATTTAGAAATTATGTGAAACAAAAAATGGTTATTCAAAATTTTTCAACAACGATATCTGTCGAATAATCTGCCGATAAGGATGCCGATAATCTCTCGATAAGGATGTAAATACTTACATATGCGCGTATATCGTTTTAAACCGTAACTAATGACAATCGTAAATTAAAGCACCAAATGAAGGTATGATAGCTTGCTTAAATTCTTTAAACGTTTAGAGACATTCATTATTCTATCACAATCAATTCGTAGATGTGTTAAACTATGACGTCATCCGGTCGGAAAATGTCATGCATCTACATAGAGGAAACCAGGAGAGCATAAGCATAATGTATTGCTATTCAGGATAAGTCATATTTTCCACAGGAAACATTAGAAGTGGGAAAGAGAGCAAGTATTAACGCATGCGTATAAGCTTGAGGGGGCGGGGAAATGATGACGTCATGAATGAAATGGACCTTGGAAATTCGAGTCACCTGTTGGTCCAAACGATAGAGGTTCATAATCGTAAACTTGGGGTTATGGGTTCTGATCCAAACCAGTGCTTATATTTGTGTTGAAATTAGGCTTAAACACGAAAACATTATTTTAAGAATTTCATAATACACATATTTATGACTCTGATTGACTAACTATGCGCCGGGTACAAACATGCATACTACATCTTATCTAACGTGATTAATGGAACTATGGAACAGGAAGTAGCACGTGTTATGCAGATTTTTAAACTGTCTCGAGAAGTTTATCGCAAGTCCTTCATAGGTACAAGTATGTAACGTAGTCAGAGAAATTTTACTTATCTTGCTCAAGTAAAACTTCCTAAATAAATGACGATTGCCTTAAGACAGATTCGGTTCTTTCTTTGCGATAGTTACAGGTAATATTCAAATAGAACAAAAGTTACTCGAATTAATAAAATTTGTCGACATTTATAACAAACTTTAACTATACAACGCAGAAAAAACCACCTGTAAGATTCCCACAAACACGACGTCTTTAAAGCTTTTCGCCCTTGAACCTGCTTGCAAGCAAACACAATTTTTTGGTAAGCACGACAAACCACGTGTGTTCTCATAGAAATTCTAAATCTACATTCACGCATGCGCTATTTTCTGTTATTTTCACTGCTCCGCCCCTGTTTAGATTCGTCTCTTTCACTCCTGTTATTTTTCGTGAAAAGCACATTTCCTTTCATCGAGGTTGTTATCGTGCGTGCTCTCCTAGTATTTCAAACACGATGCCAACCTGCTCAGATTCGACCTGTTGGTGGCGCCGCACTTGTCGGAAGCTAACATGTTTTTTTTCTCTTTCATTCTAATCCCTTGTTGATGATATATCTATGTAGTTACTGTTGTTACACATGCTGTCCTAATATTACAAATACGATCGCAACCTGCTCGTAACAATCCACAATCAAATGGCGCCCACCTCACCCGTCTACCGTGTAAACAGGAAATCACAAGTAACAAAAGATGTCGCTGTTCAGGTACTAGAAATATTACATACATTACGTACATTTTGATCTATGCAACACGTTATATGTTTAAATATTGAATAGAGTATAATTTAAAAAGACATTTTTGAGAATTTTGCCTTTATACTTGAGGTGCTGTTATGAAATTAATAAAAGTATGGTATTAGGTTACAATTCATTTTAAGAACCAACTTCTCAGTTAGATTTCATTTTGAAATGGATATACAATAACGACACTTCCAGAAGAACTTTATAACTTATTGGAGTTTACTCCTTAAGAATCGATTTTCATATTTTCAGAAAGCGGATATTCGCATTACAGTATATTAAATATTATTATTATTATTAAATTAAATATTATTAAAACTACATTATTAAATAACAACATTAAAACTACATTTGCTAACACATGTAAGACTATACCTATAGGTTATTTCTATCAATGCCAATGTAAATTGCTGTTGTTGATACATAAATATCAATAATTAATATTGTTATTGTAAAGTTATAATATTTATTATTATATTTGGCTAAAGTGAACTGAAAATAAAATAAACTATGGCAGAAAGTGGTGTGTATAATAGTGCCGGAACATCTGATAAACACGTGGATGCCAGGCATGTTGTAATTCATGTATTAAATGTATGAGCATGTGTGATTTGTATTTATTAAATATTTAATTATTAATGTAGTTCATGTAAATATATACGAGAACAACACATAATTAGATATTGAATCCAATATAAATTATCAAGTGCATTCCATGCAAAATAGATAATTTTTTAACT
Source organism: Parelbella polyzona (assembly GCA_018244815.1). NCBI lineage: Eukaryota > Metazoa > Arthropoda > Insecta > Lepidoptera > Hesperiidae > Parelbella > Parelbella polyzona. The sequence goes on along the minus strand of DWMF01000855.1, from coordinate 6,538 downwards.
TAACCAATACTTAATTTTCTTTTCGATATCTATAAATATCTTGAGGTTTTTATAATTTATTTAATAAATAATTTTTGAAATATTAATAATTATAGTCATTTTTGCCCTTCCATATGGTATCAATCTTTTTTTCAGTCAAATAAGCAATTTTCGGGCCTGTTTAGATAATCATACTTAAAGAGTAAACTCCAGTCGTGCGTCGGAGCTGACACGCACAATTTTATATCTTTTTATACATATGTACATCGTTACAAACATTGGAACGTTCGGAAATCACCGATTATTTTGACGCCCTACTCGTATATATGTATAATGTATTTTTGTTTGTATTCATCTGTTCAAAATTTTCTTGACAATTACCTATGAATCAAAGTACAGTTATTATAAATTGTCGGTACATCGACGTCTAATGTAATAAAACAAAATTTGGCGTAAAGGTACTTAATACATACTAATGTAAGTACTGATTTACATTCAGTTTTGTATACTCTATCCATGTTGTATCGATACTTTTTATCGATATCGATTGGTATATTCAATATGGCAGAATTCCAAAATTAATGTTTATTACCACGCATATTTTTGAGTGTCTGAAACATGTAACAAATGATCGAGCGTTGGTTGTTTAAAAGGGTTGTTTAAAAAGGTTGTAAAAGGGCCCGTGCTGCTGGGCCTTGCGAGTGTCGAAGGAGACTAAGACTCACCTATCTTGAGCAAATAGGTGAGACAATGACTGACGGGGGAGTCAGTGTTCCCCGAGTTTCCCCATTGTACGTAAAGATACGTCATATGTGCATGAAGTTACATTGAATGCTCTATAGCATAATATCAATAAGTTTTCGAAATCATTTGCGTTACATAAATACAAATAAACCAGAAAATACTGCACAGAGCTATTGAGGACCCAAAGCGAGTATAACAAACTAAATATATATTTGTTACATGGGAGATATTTTCATATTATATAAGATTTATTTCTATTACATCAGACCCATATCAAACAGACACGTTGCGATATTAAACCTATATCAGTACCTAGGTGACATAAGATATATTCAAATACAAATATAACATTCTCATCGATATGAGTGAAACGGCATATATGGAGGGACATTTCGTAACAAATCTTTAACAATATCGAGGGTTATATAACCGAAATTTCTCGAACTATCGAGATTTATGTAACAAATCTATCGTGTTTAAAATAATTCTTAATTTAAAGGATTTTACTAAAATTCTATAACAATCACTAGGCTATTAAGCGGCGTGGTACCTTATTTTTAATTATAATTATTTTAACTCACTGTCACCTTATGGGGTAGGCAGAGAGCCAAATAAATATCTCTATCCTGCCATATCTATCGTAGTTCTTCTCCATTCATAATGGTTTCAGTGACTTCAGACTACCTCATCAGCCAGTTTATGACTCGTCTTATTAAGGTAGATAACGTCTTACTTATATTCTGATTTGGATCCACTCTTTTACTCTTAGATGTGCATATGTTAGGAATTACCCAGGGTCTATATCAAATATGTAATATTTGTGACATTCAAAATTGAATGTCACAAATATTACATATTTGACCTCATTGAATACTTCCACTGAAACGTTCTAAATTTAAAAAACCGGACTTTTTAACATTGACAAAGTTTATTCATTTTCCTTTCTATTGGTTTACGCGAGTAGGTTAATTAGGTAACTAGTAAATTGCCAGCAACAAATTGAGTTATCAATCTCAATAAGGAATAGAACCGTTCCGTATATACTGAGCTTTCGTGGTACGCCATTTGTTAGTTTCCTTTTATGGCATCTAATATCCTGCGCACAAAAAATAGGCCGTTCGTTATAAACGAAATGAAAGGTGAAAGCGAAGAAAGGAAATACGACCTACGTTTCTTGCTATGTACTTTGTTGTGGCAAGAGCTATTGAGGTAAATGACGTTTAAAAATTATAGCATCACGCCTGTATTCCTCCGAATGAGTAGGCGGAGAAAATCTGTACACTTCTTTTCACCGAAATAATACATGAATTCTTAAACGATAAACAACAATTTTAAAAAACGAAACTTGATCGTAAAAAATTCTGTCTAAAAATTGGTTATATTCAAAAGAGATATTCGTGGAGACTCTTTAAAGGGTTCAAGAGGCAGAAATGGTATGACATTAAAAATACATACATTATGAAGTAGCAAGAGATTTGTACAAAGACATACATATAGGTACATATTGTATTGGCCAGGTCGACCTGCCTCCCGCCCTAAGTTGTTACTAGAATTGTCTATGCATAGTTTACCAGAGACGTGAAAAGAACTCCTTCGACAATCTTGAAAGAAATGAGACACTAGTATTTAATTTTCTATTTCTCATCTGCTGTAGACCATACCCATTTATTACTTTCACAGTTTAATGTTGATATATCGAGCTCAGAGAGGGTAAGAAAGAAGTAAGCGTTAGAAACTCTGCTCTTAGCTAAGTACATCCTGTTAGTACGAAACTTAACGGTATTGTAAACCTAATTAAGAATTATGTCAAACTATCTCTTAACAAATAATGAAACTTTATAACAAAATATTTGGCTATTCAAACTTTATTGCTGCATTGGCGAAAGGTATAGTTTCTGTGGTAAGTAGGTAAATTATTTGGTTTTGCATGTAAATAATATAAATCTAATTAATTTTGTTTTACCAACCATTATTTACATTCCACATTTGGTGCTGAAGGCAATTTGGCTAAGGAATGTAGCGGCATATATTTTGTATCGCCGTGCGTCATGCGCCGTGAGTCATGCGCCATGCAACATGCGTCATGCGTCATTGCACCATGCGCCATTTGTGACATGTAACGCCAGTGGGTTGCCGTCGAGCGAGTATTTTATTTATTTACAAGAAAACGCGCGCAATGCCTTCTAATGACCTAACAGAATAGCTTCAATCGGGAAAATGTCAAGGCTTCTCTTAACGATGTATTACACAATCCTTTAAGAAATTGTACTCAAAGTCACTAATAAAATACTAATGGCTATAGAGAATAAATCAATTAGGAATTATGTTCAAACATTCCAAGAAAGTATTCCTTTAACTATTAAAAACAAAACAAGTCTATCAACATTAATCTAAAAAGAATAGATTACAAAATAGGAAAGAATTAGATATTGTATTAATGAAAAGAAAAGAATTGGACGTTGGAAGACGTTGTTTTAATTCATTTCTTAAAGTTAGTATTTGACTGAGAATTGCAAATAGTATATGGTTGGCGAGTTGCAGAAAACGACAAGGAAACTATTCCCGGCTTTCAAGATTTAAAAGATGGCAGCCGATCGTGGAAAACATCAAAAAAATTCATAAAAAGAAGGAACTGAAATTCCATAATATCTATGTACTATGATGCTAGCACAGTTCTAAATTTTGGAACATGTTATGTCCATGAATGTCATCACTTTTATAAAAGAGTTCAAGTTAGCTAAAGAAAAATTAAAATCTTCTTTATTTTAATTCAACAAGATAAATAAAAAAATTACGTAACATCACGCCTGCAATCCCCGGAGGGGTAGGCAGAGGAGTGTGTTACACTCCCACATTTCACCAGTTACGTTTAACTCCCATGGAATAGATGGTGAGCGCTATCTTGTAACGTTAATTCTGTTAAAATTAACTCTTTTTGAAAATGTTAGTTACGCGGTATTACAGTTACACCGACGCGGACGATATATAGTTATTTATCATAGACCTGAGTTCGATCTATGAGCAAAGTAATTTTGAGTTGTTCTAATTTGAACTCTTCAAGTATCACGGATCCTGGATTTATGCCCGTAGTATGACAATGGGCTTACTCTCGTTACATGAGATACATAACTGATGAAAAATGGAGATGCTATCTCTCTCTTCTGCCTACGTATTCGCGAAAAGACAGACGTAATGTTATGATATCATTACATATAAAATTACACAACTGTCATGAAAATTGGAAACTCGAAATCAAGTAGCGTAGTTGCAGTAATGGAACTTGAATCTCGTGGGAAGGAAATAGCTATTCTAAATTCAATATCGCGCAACTCATTATTATTCACGTAGTTCGCGTGAACCCGCCTATAAAAACTTGTGATAACACCCTAAAGGTACATTTCAGCATATTTTTACTATTATTATACTTTAACCGTATAAATAGACTGCATATTTAATGGATGACGATCTGCGGAAGATGCTGGATGCAACAAACCGAGGACAAGGCGCGACGGCGCTCATTGGGGGAGGCCTTTGTCCAACAGTGGACTGACATTGGCTGATGTTGATGATGATGATGAGACTCGTATTTAACGCTGTCCCATTGACGATTTGTATACAAAAATATACCTTTTATATAATCCTAATTATATGAAGAGAGACATTAATATAGGAAACACACGTAAGGAAGAAAGTGTCCTTTAGTAATTATATAAACTCGGTGCTCTCTCTCTACCCTGTAAGGGACCTAGCGTGAGTGTATAATATTCATATTAATACAATTGTTGATATTCTAAATTACATTTGCCAAATGACATACCTTCTAACATTTTAATAGGTTATATTAATAAATTACCTGTAAGGGTGGTAAGAGCATAAGGCGCACGTTCTTAGAAAAACGCACTGCAAACGGCAATTATTTTACAAAACACATATTTACTCAAAACCTACCAAAGGTATGGAATTATATAAAACTTCCATTTTTAAACATTTTTGTTGTCACGACAATATTCCATGAGAACTGTGTGTTGTACATGAAATAAAACACAACTTATGTGACTCGCCGGCCATAAAGCAAATGTACGCGAAATTTTATTCAAGTTCAGGCAGTGTTTTTGAATAATTGGTCCAAATATTCAAACAAATATAAAGACTTGCATATTTATAACAACAGTACTTTTGTGCCATTATTATGAATATGCAAGTTGTTATGTTCAAAAAAATACCTATTAAAGTGATGCTAAAATTAACAAAAATAATGTGTAAAAAATAAACTAAAATTGTTTTGTTTTTCTAATTGGATCCGGATTATTTGGATCGAATTGACTCTCTGTTCCAGTAGTCGCGAGCGCGTGTATTCAGCAAAAGTCCTGGGTTAAATTCACGGATCAGGCAACACGTTATTGGATTATTCTGACTTGAAATTTCTAGCCGTATCTAGGAGTCGCGGATTTGTCCCACGTGTAATAGACTCAACATACTCGTATGCCAATGGACTCATAACTTGTGAAAACTGTAAGAACTACCTACACTCTTCTCTTCACCTCGAACTACACGTTATAGCATGTTATGTTTAAGGTATTTTCAAATCAAACCAATTCCAATAGCAAAATGAATTCCATAAAACCCACGTAATAGGTACACGCGATCGCCTGTTGATTGCTTGATAACTCGATAATTTCCTACGAGCGCGGAGCTTACTTTGCTCAAATGAATACTGATTGCATCTGTGATTGATTGAAACCTTTTTCAAAATTAACAATTTTGTAGGAAATCGAACTGCAAACGGACTGATGTGGGACATCTGAAGTAAGAAAAATGATATTTGGGGTGTTGTCTTATTAATTCGTCTAAGCTTATACAAGACACAAAAATCTGATTGCCGTATACTGTTTTGTACTGTACTGTGTTTTATTTTACGGTATTTTATTGCTTGACTGTGTTGTACAGAATTCTACTAAAATACCCCTTTTTAAATGATACTCTTAACACAACAATAGTTCGAATGATACATTGTCATTAATGAGAAACGTAATATTAAACATAAAATCCTCTTCCATATTCAAAGTAGTATAAAATGTGTGTAATAGATAAATATATGATTATTATTTATCAATACAAATTAGTGACGGAAGAAACTTGGTCAGCAGGATCACAAAACCCTTCGCCATCACGGCAGTAATCAAACCTTCAATACGAAAGATACCTAATCCGTATTCAGGGAAAATCTCACTTAGAATGTATTAAATCCGGTAAATATGATCCATACAATAGCATCGTTCCCTGTTCTTTCAATGATGTAATCCGCCTTTTGAGAACTGACATAAAAGAGAGATATCAAATAATATTATACCTTCAAAAGGCGGAAGAACACTTTTAAAAGTATTTGAATGTGGAGACATCGAGGTTTTTGCTGCAAATATTATTTTAAATATGGCTCAGTAGGTACTAGATATTGATATCGAGTCTTATCGCGTTTGTAGTAAATAAAAATATTGGCTCCTATTAGCAAATTATTGTTCGATTTAAGGCAATATCTCTCAATATCGTTACATAGGTGTCCTTATATCAATTAATTTTGAGCATATGTCGAAAATTTATTTTGCTCATCTTACCCCATGAGAGACCTAGCGTGTCGATACAATAATAATAGTGACAAAATAACTTATGAACAATAACTATCGACTATTAACCCAAATAACCTGAAACCTTGAGTAGCGAGATACAAACGGGAGCCAACGTTCTCGGTAATTCCTTAAAATTTGTCCTATTAAATTAGCTCAGTATCTTTTATTTCGTTTCTTGCATCTTATTGTGA
>DWMF01000854.1:0-12939 GCA_018244815.1 Parelbella polyzona | reverse complement strand
TTTTAAATTAACGTACCAATTACCGTATTGGATGTGTGCACGATGATAGATTTTTCCTTAAATATTTTCAGAAATTAGGTTATTGCCATTTCTTTTATGTTTACAAAGCAGCAAATGGGCAGGCGACATTCGCAAATGACCGTTTCCGTCCATAGACATTTGATGTATAGTATGATGTGTAGTATGTATATAGACATTTGATGTAATTAGGTACATCAAACATTATTATTGATAATACATATTATGATACGAATTTCAAATGATAATAACGAATTAAGCTTTCATTTTTTCTTATTTTCTGTTCAAATATTGTATTTAGAATCAATTGCTTTCATCATCGTTATCAATTTATACATATATCACATCACTGTTGAACATGACTGCCTTTCAGAATGAGAAGAGAATTAACAAAATAAAACAAACAAAAATCACTCATAATATAGATTTCCATATTCATAAGCTTTCATTTTGTAATTAGTAAGTAATTTTCTTTAAAAGTACATTTTTAACTGCTACAATCCGCGCGATTTGACTTGAGACCTGCATTATGACGGCACAGCATTGTGGAAAAATATCTCTACCTACTTATAGGGTTTTTAATACATTCTAAGATAATATTGTTATCAACAGTACCTATACCTATATTGAATTTAATAATGTATTGTACTATACCGTTAAAATGTATGTAGCGTGCATCTATCTAATTATTGTGCACGGATTTATTCGTACAATAATATATGTATGTATTGTAGGAATAAATCTTTATTATGATAGCGCAGTATTCATATAATATTAATTACTAGACGACCGTAAAACGCAGGATTTGTGGAATGACAGGTAAATAAATCATAATTAATCATTGCGTAAATGCGTAAATGAAATCACATGACAGAGGTGAAAGTGAATGTGTAAAGTTATTTTTATGTAATCGGTTAACGGATTTTATGTAATTGGTGAAATAATTTTTTTTATGCAATTATTTATATGGCGTTTTATAAAATTTTCAATTTTCTTTCATAATCTGTGTGCTTTTTAAATTACGGAACCGCCAAAACGCCGCCCCAATAACCCAATAAATCACTCGAAAGATCAAAAAGCGTATTGATCGGATCCAAAAATCCCACCCCAACGACATCTGTGAGGGTTGTGTTAGCATCATTGTGCTACCTATTGAAAGATCGAATTTGCATCGCAATGGGCACAGCATTTGCATATTGGGTTACAGAAATAGTTTTTGCATAACAAATGGCCCATTCAATGTGAGAGATTTTTAACTACCTGGATTCGAAAGGTGTTCCATTTGTCTGGATTTTTTATTGATTGGGATGAAAAATGTTGGTTCTGCTTGTATTTCATGATTGTATTTAAAAAACATTGTCGTGCACATCGATGTTGCCATCTACTGGATAATATCTATATTCTCTATACTGGGGATAATATCTATATTATCTATACTAGATGTGTTATAAAAAATCATTTTTACATTAACATAACATTTGATTTTTATTAACCATAATAAAATAATAAATAAAATTATTAATTATATAATTAATTAATTGTATCACAATTTAATATATCATGATTGTTGATAAAATTGATTTTATATCAAAAAAGCTCATTTTACATTTTATATGTTGTCTTACATTTAAAGGTAAGAGGTCGTTTTCGAGCATTATAATAATTTATCTTTTTGCATGTAATTATGGAAACATCAATTTCTATCATGAAGTAGGAAGAGACAGATGAGTACCTTACATAGGTACTCATAATCATACTAGAACATCTGAGTTTATTTTTTTTATTTTCTTGGTTATCTGCTTAGTGTTTTGCTGCGATCCTGCCTATACCTAAAAGCTTATTCACCCTATTCACGCTTTGTGGTCTTAGGTTGTTTTTGTTGGAGAGCATTTCAGTCAAAATAAATAAACATGACTGAAATCACAGAATTTCAGTCATATTCAAGATGGTACATACTTATGTATGTTGGTTGAATCGCCCATTAATTTGCTGTTAAACATTAAACATTTAATTATGAGATTTTATGTAAGTAAATCCCTTACAAAAAAATATAAAACTGCGTTTCAAAAGATATATCGGTAAACCATTTGACATGTTTTGCTAAGCAGCTGTTTGATGTCAGCTAAGACCTCGAGTAAAACGGCCATAGGATGCAGATATCATTAGGCATCAGGTGGAACGCATTCACGTTAGCAGGTTGCGAAAGGTTCGTGTGGCAAGAGCTGACAAAGGTGTAGTGTTGAAGGTTTATCTAACTAGCGGACATCTGTCTATTTACGATAGACATGTTCCGCTAATAAAAACACCTCTAAGTATATTAGGTTATTATATAGTGATTAATAATGTACAGTTGTAACTAACTAGCTACGTTAATTGGTTTTTAATCAATCTGAATTCGTTCCGACGCGAATATTCTCTCCTGAGAAAGTTTCCGAGCCCCTTGTTGTATTCCTCAACTGTTGAACCACAATCGCAAATTGTCACAAACGTCGAACAATGAAAAAATAATTCGGCATTATTATTAATAAATTTGCATATTGAAATTTAATGTTGAGAAACGGCCCAACCCTTTGAAGGCGCACGGGCGGTCTTGGAGACCGGCGCGAATTTTAACAATCATTCTTTCGTGATTCCTCGATTCAACCGAACCCTAAAGCTAACGAACTTATACAAACCGTATGCAAATATAAATCATGTAGTCACGATAGCACAATGCCACATTGAAATACTCTCAGGTGCTCCGATGAACGTCTGTCACAATGGTTGTAATAAAAAATGATTCCCATTATTGTTGCTAGCTCGGGGGTTCGAGAGTAGTCTATTTAATATGCGTGTGAACTTTTCTTGTTACGGTACGTGTAAATATTGTAAGACAGAAGGGTTTTTGCTGACACTAATTTTCCAGGTTGCGTTTTTAGCTTAATCTCGTATGATTAGGTGTTACACTTGTTATTGACGAGGAAAATGTGCAGTTGTCATGACTAGTATAAGCATTTATTTTTTGTCTCAATTGAAAAAACGCGACTGCTAATTTAATGAATACAGCTACGCAGATTTCTGTACAGATTACGTATGTTATATTAAAAATTCAGAGTAACTATATAATTGATATATAGATTACTTGTATTAATGCTCGGCGTTATTGAATTATCTAAGTGAACGGAGAGCAAGAAGAACGTGTACTAAAACGTTATTATCCCAAATATTACTCTGAATTCCCACAGATCAAACATTAATTGAAGCGTATCCAAAAAATGAGCCCCGGCACATTGAATTAACCCTTTAACGTTCACTTTCTACGCAGGTGCTTAAACATCCCAGAGACTTCCTGCCCCAAATGAAGGGGTTAACAGACAATTGTCGATTACAAAAAAATACTCGAACATCCCTTTGTTAGAAATCTCAGGTGGCGCAGACGATGTAGTTTCTTTATACACACAGGTTGGCGTGAAAGTGAAGGTTTGAGTATTTTGTGGAATATTTTTTTCTTGACGGTTCTTAGGTTGTTTTCGAGATTCGGTTGCGTTTAAACATTGTTATTTGTACAGCTTTTTTATTCAGCGGCGTCGCTTTAAGGGTTGATTGTACCCGTGTTGATTTTAATCATTTTTACTACACGTGGCGACCCATTTGGATCTCATATCTGTTGTTTAAATATGTACATTTAAATTGAAACTGAATCTCATCAAATGTAACGTCAAATATATCCTTACTTCGCATCAGTTCTCTGTTCGTACACATCCAATCATTATTAATTTACTTCAGCATAAAAAGCGAAATGTAAGCGCCGGCTCGTTTGTACTAACTACGCGACACAAAGACTACCACATTGTTGTTGAATAATAGTTAATTGGAAAGTATTTTTAAAATGGTAATACGTTTAGGTGTGGGTATCTAAACAATTTAATTATGTAAATGGCACACATGATAGCCAGCGCACCTTGGGCAAGGTGGCCGCGAGGCGCGAAAAGTCAGCGTCTTTTTATTGCACGCACGTTACGTAACGATGGCTCTTACGCAAGTGTTCGCGAACTCGGCAACGGCTGTTTAATGTATGATACTAACATATCACCATGCCCTTATTACTCTAAAACGGCAGGCAGAGAGGGCTTGGTACCTTTTTTAATACAATATTAGGTACTATAAAAATATAGTCCTAGTAATTAATTCAGTCCAGTAGCGACAGCTTGGTGGTTAAGAGTTGAGCTTCCCAGTCTAGTGTTTCGAGAGGTCGTCATAGGTACATTCAAGTCAGGTCTTCACGGGGCAAGCAGAGAGTACTAGGCTAAATATTTTCATCCTTCAATCTGCCGCGTTTCTTCTACATTCGTCACTCTTTCGTACACGAAAAGTAAGTACGAAAATTTATTTAATTATACATATATACTTTCCATGAGCGTACCCCACACTAGTCCATCCCAAGGTGTGTCTAGGTCCTGAAATTATATAGTAAACAATAGGGATGGCGACCGGTAGACGCCATATGTTCCCCAGTTGTTCTAAGTTTATATATAGCTAACTTAATGACATAGATGTTTGATTGTAAGGAAGTGTCGGCTATAAATAAACCGGTAAAAATAAATATCGCGCAACGTTACCTGAATGTCACTTCCAGTAGAAATAATATCGCGTTTCATGGATCAATTGTTTTAAGTATCTATTGTTTACACCGCATACAAGTGCAGGTATTAAATTTTTTTTTTTATATAAACAAAATTTGAATTATTCTTGATTAGTTAAAACTTTTGTTTGATTTGGTACCTAATGAAAAAACCGGCGAGCGTGTATGAAAAGAGTGGTACAAGAGGCTCATAAAATCTACAAGCATAAAGATATTAGGCATTCAATGCTTTCTACCCACCCCGTGTAGGACCTGGCGTAACGATATAATATTCAGTAATGAACCGTTTGCGTGATTCGATTCATAATATTCCCTTGTTGAAGCCGTGCTTATAATAATACAAAATAAACCGTTTGTGTGGTCGTTCGTCCTAGTAATATTCTTTTCTTAAGGCACATCTAGCAACCTAGTTCCCCGTCCGCTGTCTGTACCGTAAAGTTTTTGCTTAGAACGCATTTAGCCGCACGGGGCTATTAAATGTCACACTTAGAACCTTGCATGTCCGCTTACATTGCCTCAAACGGTATTAATTGTACCCTCAGTGGACTGCAGGCGCCGTGTAAGTGCGTTTCGACGTGTGCATATAAGACTTTACGATTAATTGTATGCAGTATAATTTTCTTTATGACGTAACTATATTTTAAAGCCTTGTATGGTCCCGTAATTATGAGCGATATAATCCTTACAAGATCTATAGTAATACGTGCTATCTTGTGTTGGCGCCTTTAAACTTTTTTACGCAAAAATATTGATAAAATGTGGGTTTTCCTTTTTTTTTTAAAGAAATGCATGTCAATTATAAATGTTGCCAGTCGTCAAATTAAGATAAGTATATACGTACATAATAATAGAACATTCTGTAATTAATAAAAATTTTAAATTAAATATCTTTTGTAATTATAATTAATTGACTCCATTATAAACGTTGTATTATGTAGTACGCTTGATTAAAAGATTAATTCAGTGATTCATTCGTTCATTGATTCGTTTATTTATTTCAATAATCTCTTTGAATCATTCAATCATTCATCATGATATTTATAGGATCTATCAATAAAAGTTTTTTTTCAGAGATAAATATGTTTTTTTTTTTTTAAATCCTTCACATACAAGAGCTTCGTATATTAAAATGGACATGACGTTCTACGAAGTCCATAGCAAGTAGTAGAATTATAAAAATAAATTTTATTAGGTTTAATGGTGCGATCATATGTACTTAACAGAAGATAAATATTGAGAAGTATTTCGTGGGTAAGAAAATTAAGACAGTTGAATGTACACATTCTTTATCAGAACTGACTCAATAAATATTCAAATAAGTACAATGTTATGGAGAAAATGATAATCGACTCATTTATTACCGACGATCTGACGTCTGTTAATTCACTGCTCATTACAGATCTCTTCGTTCAGTGGATAGTTCTCTGGTCAGATGAGAGTTTTGGGTTCAATTTCTGCTGTCTGATTATAGTATAGATTATGCCTAATTAGGAAATATTAAAATTCTATTTTTGTTCATTACGTTATTGCAACAAAGTGCAGAGTTTCATCAATTTCGTTTTAATTACATATTCCATAGTGACAAATATTCATATGAACTAATTTAGGTAACACGCATAATTTAATCAAATATCAATCTTAATTCCATTGAAATAAGGGTCATTCGATAGTTGTAGTTATGTGAATTGCTTATCTTTAAGTTATCCCAAATAAGGGTGGTGAAATAAATACCTACAATAAATGTCAACAGTTCAATTATGTTGGCGTAAAAAAAATAATATACATTTTATGGTACAAATATGAATAAATTCAAATGATAGAATATTAAAACCTGTTTTGTTTTTATTAAGTGCAAAGGTATAGGTAGTTGCGATGATACTGGCTACAATATTTTAACTGAATAATTGGCAGAATGGAAGCTATGCGTTATCCGTGCCCACGGGTAGTTAGGAATATACTGATTTCTTCCAAGACAAATTTGAAATGCTCCATGATCGAATCCGGTGGGCCCATTGAATCCAGAACTGATCCTTCCTTATACCGTAGACACTTTTCCAGAAAATAATAGAAATAATAAGCTCAATAATTGTTTATTGTTCACATGAAACCTTTTCAACATGGCAGTTATATCCTTATATGTCCTTGTTATCGTATATGTCCTATCGGACTATCTAGATAGACTTTTTCTAGCAGCGAAATGATAGTGAGGCTAATGTGAAAAGATTCTCAATAAGTTTTTTTTTAAGCAACTTCTATATTTTACCCTTTTTTTCTATTTATAACCCTGAAATGTGATACCGAAAACACTTGTGTCGATTGTGAATTGATAGTATGAAATTATTTTCATATTAACTCACCCATACATCTTACTTGTGCTATTAGCGATAATAATCAACATAATTATAATTTTCTCGTTAAAACTGACTTATAATTGTTCTTTCCTCTCGCTCATTTACGACATAATGCCCGCTTTACACCAAACGCCAATAGAAATTCAATATTTATTCACCAATAACTTCTAACATTAGACTGTATACGTTTAATAACTGTACGGTGCTTCCACACAGCGGTCTAAAATGTCTTAAAAAGCAATTTCACGGTAGCTAGTAGTATAACACTTACCGAAAACTGAATATTAACGAAAAAAAACATATGACGTGGCGACAATTTGTTATAAAATATTACTTAACAAATGTTTGATAACGTTTTAAAATATAACAGCACGATTACGTTCAATGCGACCGTTCAACGGCCCTGCCACGGGGTGTCAGCACCAATTACGGAACGCTCAATTTATCTAAGAATAAGTTGTTTCTCGCTGTGTGGCCCTTTTTGTGCGTTGATAGTGTATAATTGTGTCTCCAGTATTGTCTGTTGCGTGCTTCGTTCACGGCATTGCGGATACCTACCTTGTTGGGCGAACTAATGATCCAATGGCATTCGAGCCATCCAGCGGCCTCAACTCGCCCGCAATCATTAGCGTATCCGTAATAATTATGGCTCGAAAATAATCGTATCGATCGTGAAACGTATCTAAAGCTGCGAATATTTATAGATGTAGAAAAATTCTAATGAAATCAAAAATATTGAAGAGGTTTATTTATAGAATCAATGTTTCATAATAAAACGTATTGTTTCCAGACATGTAATAAATGCAGAGTTCGTCATGAACTGAGGAAACACGTTGTCTATTAAAGATTTAAGACCGAGCGTGTCGAAGTTTCTAAACTACTAATTTGTTGATACTTAAGTCATTTCTAAATGTTCATTAATAATATGTAATTAATTAATTTTTTTTTTTTTACTTTGAATATAAATAATTATTATACAAAACTTACCCATATTCAGTTCTTCAATATTGTGTTGCATATTCAATCTTAACAAAGACCTCAGTGTAACGTTTGAGGAATATTATCAGAACTTGTCCGCTTGGATTGTGCACATTTCAAAGGCAATAAATATCTCTCTATATTACCGTTTATTAGATTCTGATAACTATTTATGTATATCGCCTAGCAACGGCTGTCGGAGAGTCAATAACAAATTTATCGACATTTGTCCATTGCATGCTACAGGAATAACTTAAGACAATACTTTTAAATGTCAGCGGCTAGAGCCCACTAGTTAGTTACATTTAGATACACAGAAGGCCCTTAAAGCGGACAGATAGATGGACATATTACGGGCAACGTTTTGAATGGAAATTGTGATAGAATTAATGTGCAAGTTGCGCCTCGAGGGTATCGTGGGCAGGTGCATTTACTTTGTTATTGGAGAATTCGGACCAATAAACTTTAAATTTTTATATTGCTGTTCTTTCACATGTATCAGATACGTCGTGTCTGTAAAGGCGTCTGTCTGTCTTACAACATAAACCTAAGCTTAATATGGTGATGAAAACATAGAAAGTTCCCGAAAATGTATGTGAGAAAAATATATTTATTATACAAGGAAGTAACAACAATCTACTGAATGTTAGCTTTAAGTTTGTTATCTACTATTAGCTTTTTGGACTTCATAATTCATTGCAAACGGCTATTATTATTCATAATGGTCACTTCTGATATTAATTTATTACGTTGATAACCGGTTCCGTTTTTCTATTAAACATTCCAAATTATATTGAATAATAGTAATCTATCGAATGTCGAAATTCCAAACACTATTGAACGGTACTAATATTTAATTTAACGACAGAATTACACAGAAAGGAATGTTACTTTGTATTAAGAAATCAAAAGATGCCTCCCTTCTAAAATATCGGCGACAGCAAACATAAAATTCCAACTTCAATACCGTTCATTCCGTTAATGTTAACACAAACGACTCAGTTACACAAATCAAAGAATTCCATTACCAAATTGGAAAGTATAGTACTATTTGAGACGCTTACGACAGAACCTTTGCCATGACAAGTGCTCGTAAAAAACTAATCCGTTTTACCGACCGTTTATATCGTTTACCAATCAGTAAATTCGTTATTAACGTTTATCTCCTACAGAAATACGTGATATTCAAAGATAATAATAATAATAACATCACTCTAAATGCAGTCTCATGCTGGCGGTCCCACAGTCGTGTTACTGTGGACACACAAATACTAATGTGTTCATAAATGAGTAGCATTACTTATGACACGAAGTTTTTTAAAATCAGCGTCAACAGAGTCCTTCATGGCTGAAAACGATTTAGTAATGCCTCTGGTGTTACAAAAGTCCATAGGCGACGGTGACCACTTACTATCAGGTGACTTGTCTGCTTGTTCGTCAGACTGTGCAATAACAAAATACATAGGTTCTGAAACACTTAACACCCTCATCAATTAAATTTCTGTACAGTTTGGTGACGAATTTGGGCCCCATTCTGTCACTTGGAAAATTGGTACAAAAGAAATATAATTACGTGTGTTTTACTGCAGTCAGCTAGCTAAAGCGTAATTTAGTTTTTCTACCCTGAAATTCTCAATAGTAGCGCGGATTCTGCATTTCTACACGATGTATGACAATTATTATTATTCCATGGTGGTACTGCAGAATCACTGGTGGATCGGCGGAGTGTACTACACTCATTCAGCGAAATACAGGCGTCACACTATGTTATGTTTTACTGCGATCCAAATTCATATTCCAGCACGATCAGAAATTTTCGTATTGCCGAAAACAGCAAGCATGCAAATCATATCAGAAATGCAATGCTATAATTCGATTTCTTATGTAGATTAAGCTCCGCCTTCAAATTTGGCGTTGTTTATTGCTCAGTGCAGTCGCTGCAGACTTTTGGAATTAAAACGAGTTGCATAATTCTTTGGAACAGTTCTTCGACTCAAAAAATAATCTACCTAAAGCTGTTTATTTGAAAGCCAGTTTGAATTTAACAAGCGATTGAAGTGCTTGGCTATTGATAGAATATTGTCATGTGGCATATTTACGATGAGTTATGGTTTATATATTATAATTGATTTTACGTCTTCACTTCTTCACTTTGACAATAAAACCATACTTCCCTCACTCTTTCTTCGGCCAATTAATCGTTTGCATTTTGACTCATTGCAATAACGTCGACAGGAGTATCTCTGAAGACATCGACTGACTAAGGTTCAAGACAAAATTCAACAGCAGTACTTCTGTAACCAACTTCGAACAAAACAGATACTGACTATTATACAGCACACTATCATTAGTATCGGGATTAATGTTACTAACAGTTCCAATCCTGCAGCCCTACTGTCAAGTGATACCGACTGACAGACACTATACTCACTGATATTAAAATGACTAGCTGACACTAAGCTAACTGACACTTACCTTTCTATTCCAACAGCCGTTTTCGAGGTTGGGCGCATCATTGAAAGCTGTGCTCACTTAGACCTCTGCGCCGTTGCTACACATAAAATCTTAAGCATTCTCAAAATATATACACATTTCTAACTCACATTTCATCCATTGGACATTTTAAATATGACTAATGTATTGTAAAACTTATGCTTTAACCTCGACCACTATATTGATTACCGTTTACTGGCCATGTTTACGTCTTGTACTGGTATGTTTTACGACTGCCGTTTCCACGATCTTTGCTTAATGCGTGGCAGTAAAAGGGGAAATCGGACAAGTTGGAATTCTCAATCGGCATGTCAGGTCACCGCGGGTCGATCGTTCGGTTGCGATGGATGTAACTAGCGAGTGTTTGGTTGGATTTATGGTTGTGTTTTGTATGTAGCTGTTGGTGTTTTAGAATGTTCTAGGTGTTGCAACGCACTTCTATATGCTAATCACTTAAATAGACGTCGTATGAAAGTATTTTTTGTTTCGTAAAGTTGTTTATATTATGGTCTTTTAGTCCATTTGATGTGCACTGCTCAGTTGAGTCGTTTATATTCAGTCAAATTAATGGTATGCTCCGTAGGTCCAGTGGTTGTAAGCGCGAATACTGAGCGAGAGGTCCTGGGTTAAATTTTATTATAAGTATTAATGAGTGTTTCCTAAATTTCTAGTAGTGGCTCGGAGTTTGGATCTGCGGCTCGCATATACCAATAAGCTAAGCATCTATTCTATGGTAGGACGTAAACGTAACTGGTAAACTTCTCTGCCTATTCATCGAGTTAAGATATGAGGAAAGAATTATTTAATAAACTTACGTGATTATATACTTTTAAAATGATCAACAAAATGGAAAAATACATTTATGATTTATAAAAAAAACCGTAGAGAAGCATATTATACATATACATATATAGTTATATATTTCAATGTGTGCGTACTTACATATGTATGTATGCACAATACGCCCCATAATGAACAAAATAATGTAAACATATCTATATTATAAAAATACACTTATTTTATATGAACAGTTTTATCCCTCAGGACCACAGATAAGGTTGTTATTCCGGTGCGGATATGCGCTGTCGATAGTGTCCGGTCCAGACGATTGCTGATATCCAGCTTTGAGCAGAGCTAGGGTTTGGGACATGGGTGCGGGAACAATGGACACACCTATTGTTAGCACAGGTGCTAGATAAGCTTAGGGTTCGCTTCCGTTCAGAAACATTGCATATTTTAAAGGTCCATATGAAAACACGTTACCTACTTAAAAAGGTATTCGGTTTAGATGGGGAATATTTAGCCAACACATAGGACGTTTAATATATGATATATACAATTATTCCAACAGTGGAATGACAAATGGGTCGATTATTATTATTATTATATACAATTAACTATTCTATAATAAGTTATAAAACATGTATGGTAAACGTAACATCGCGCCTGTAATCCCCAAACGAGTAGGCAGAGGAGTGTTCCAACCGCGATTCACCAGTTACGTTTACGTCTCACATTGGAATAGGTGGTGAGCATATTATACAATGTTCTATGTGCAACAGCACTATCTGTGGGCAGTCCTGCAAGTGAAAACGAAATTGGTTCTCAGTACTGCGTAGACAGTATCTCAAGGTTTATGTCCGCGACGGTTGAGGATGACTAGGTGCACCAAATAATACGAAAATTTCAGTATAAAAGCGAAAATATTAGACAAAAATATTTTTTGGCATGTAGTGTGGTTTTAGTATGTAGAGTACCTAATTGAAAATCCTTTGACAGAAGCCATTTTTGTATTATTATTAAGAAATAAAATATTGAAGTAAATTGTCATTTGAAGTCTGTTTATAATGTGCTGCTCCTAATCATATTTTTGAAAATTCTTTAATAATGACTGCCTCGTTGGTCGAGTGGTTGCAAGCAGAACTGCCGAACTGGAGGTCTTGGGTTCATATACGGATTCGGGTGCTATTGGATTTTCTAAATTAGAATTTGTAATAGTGATTCAGAGTCTGAATTCGTGCCCGGTGTATGGCAATAGCCTCACCACCTACTCCATGGGACTTAAATGTAACTGGTGAACCGGCATTCCTTTGTCTAGCCCTTCGGGGATTAGAGGCGTGATGTTACTTTTTTTAGTTACATACATCTAAAATGTCACTGTTAGAACGTGAGATTACTACACGTTTTTGTCAACCCCTTAGGCGATTATACGCGTGAAGTTACGTTTACGTACACCTGGTTATCCTAGCCGCAAACTCGTGTCCGAAAGTGAATCTGTTTCCAACAATCGTCGAAGTTGCGGCTTTGTTGGTAAACTCGGAGGTCCCTCCCTGTGTTCCCACTTGTTACATGTATGTATGTATTCTTGTGTTGTTTAATTGTTGCTTTCTTTTGTGGTAAGCAGTTCTATGTATTTTAATGTCATTAAGAATAATTGGATTTAAAAAAAGATTCTTGTCATGAAACTGAGACTGCGAT
>DWMF01000853.1:0-12945 GCA_018244815.1 Parelbella polyzona | reverse complement strand
TTTAGGGTTCCTTTTAAAAAATCTACTTCCTTATCTGCTCTATAACTATGCTTGTTTGTGAATGCTTCTGTACACTCAATCGCCAATTATATTACGAAAGTAATTTAATATTAATCATATAGTTGAAAAATCATGATAAATCCATATGCGTAAGTGCAAAATTTCCATTCAATTATTATAATATAAAATACGGATATCCTTATTAACATATGGAATTTTTTGATTAATGCAAAGTTTCCTTCCGGTAACGATGGTGTAACAATCTTATTGTAATTTATGGGAGATATCCTACTTTCTCATACTTAATTCTCAATTCAAGTTTAGGATCACACGACCTATACAATTTCGTAACAGAGAAACATCTTGGCTTTAGCGTTTAGAATTTAAAAAGCTTAAGGCACGTATGCACTGCAAAATTAGCAACATACTCGCTGCTTAGGAAATGCGTGGCAGCAGGTAGT
This sequence comes from Parelbella polyzona, assembly GCA_018244815.1. Taxonomy (NCBI): domain Eukaryota; kingdom Metazoa; phylum Arthropoda; class Insecta; order Lepidoptera; family Hesperiidae; genus Parelbella; species Parelbella polyzona. The sequence continues at coordinate 12,484 of DWMF01000853.1, read as the reverse complement.
AATATGGAATCTTATTAAAAATCAATCCTTGTTTCAATAATATACGCTTTCAACCAGAAGTATCAAACATCCCGGAAAGACAATTATTGTTAGACTGTAATGACATATATTTATCATCAGTCATTTGTTTCACATAATCTTAGTTGCTTGCTTAATGCTCTTTTCACTTTCTCGGTAATAGTAATAAGCCGTCTAAGCATTCGTTCTGACTTAGACGGAAATATTATTTTAGAAATATAGGCAAAGAGAACCGAGTGCAAAATACATATCTCCATCCTTACAGACCTATTCTGCTTCTGGACACTGTATTCATCACTCTCTTCATAATATTCGCATTGCTCTCTTCATACGCGTACGCTGTATCGGAAGAAGAAAACCGCGTAGTCAGAGAGGTGACATTAAACACAGAGAGGTAAATGACATACGCGTGTAAACAGCTCTCTAGTGTCCGGAAGCATCGCTCGAGCAATGTCACTAGCCGGGCTGATGGGTTTCCTGCCGCGGATCTCGCTCGATTTACTTTCACTGCGCCGTAGGATGTTCTAATGTATCAGTTTGTTTATATTTTTTCTATTTACATCGCGTGTATCGTTATTAAGTTAGAGACGAATTCCTTTTAAAAGTTTCCATGTACGCGTATCTCATTATGTAATCATCAAAGTCTGAATATAATTAGTTGCAGTGACGTAATAATACTAATCATGAAATGAAATGTCTGCATTTTTTAAATTAATGATATTTTATTTTAAGCTGTATTTATAACACATTTGAAAATATTATTTAATTTAATAAAGTGTTAGGTAATAAAAACATGGTATAACATTTAGTTATAATTTGCCTTAAATAAATATGTAAATTTAACTGATAATATTAGGTCGTAAAATTAAAAACTACTCAAAACGAGTTCAATTTAATTACAACAAAACGTCGAGAACTAAAAAAGCGTAACATTTACGTTTACGTTCGAGTTAATAACGTAATAAAATATTTATTTGCAATAATAACTGAATAAAGTGTTATGAAAAGAGGTGGTCGCCAGTGCGTTGTGTTATATGCACATGGTTTAATATCTGGGTTAATTAAACTGTTACAAATACAATAGCGTGTGTTGGGGCAATCATCTTGCGCATTGTTTTGAAAAGAGAAAAAAATCGTATCAAATTGTAATTGTTTATTTTGAAAGACTATTAGGATTTTATTCTTATAATTTTACTGGCAACCCAACGGTGGCAAGTCCTTATTATGGCCTGGACACGTGCGTGCCAAAGAGTTTCCTCTTTGCTATACATTTAAGTATATTAAAAATAGCGAACATATATGCGTCGCTCGCATTGAATCTTTGTGGTACAAACCACAGTTATGTAGAGCTCGAGTGTCCGCTACATTGGTGCCCACAAGTTGTTACATGCTCTGCATAATTTAAATATTCAGCCAACAATAAAAGTATTATAAAATCGACTCTACCGTTCAAATAGAGATCATATCAGCTAAACGAGAGCATTTTGCAACCAGCGCCTTTCCTTAACCAGTTGTCGTAATAACCTCGAACGTTTCAACGCATAACAGATATTAGATGTAATGTGCACAGGGGATTTATGAAGTAATTTAAATTAATTTGTCTGTAATGTTGTAATAGTGTGTGCAGCGGCAGTATTGCTTGTTGCGGAGTTAATGAGCGGAAGTAATTTGTTTACCTCGTTACTGCTACTGATTTCGTTTGCATGCTGTCTTATTTTGCTTCCAGTACTGTAAGAGTTTAGTTTGAAACGTTCCGTGATTATGAATAACTGTTTATATTGTGACTCGCTGCGATTGGTAAGATTCATAAGATGGTCTGAAACTGGTGAGCCTATCATGACTGAACAAACGTGAATTGAGCCGGTAAATATGTAATTTGATCGCGTAGGAGTCGTCCGATTAAAAGACGTTTTCCGCATATGCGGCATAGCGATTACGAGCTATATAGCTATATTTTTGCAATCAGACCCAAACAAAAGATCGGGTTTTGATATAATTTCACGTAATTAAAACTTAATGTACTTGTGTAATTAAACGACGACCTATTTTATTCTACTTTTAGTTAGATATCCAGTTCGGTGGGCTGCAGGGGTAAATTCTACACTATACTAGCAATATGAAAAAATAATACAGCTTATGAGTAGAACAACAGGCCGTGCAGTGAAATTTACTTAATACACGTTCTTGGTGGAATTGGAGGAAAGACACCTTTACGTAACCATATAGTAATTGTTTCCAGTAACGGTGCAGAGAACGTGAATAGTTAACGCACGGGAAAGTGAACATGTTCGCAGGTGTACCCACTTGTAGGCAACAATAAATGCTTATTCAAAATAATACTAGATCTGGATATATTGGGTCAATTAATACTCTACTGGACATTTGATAGTATACGGGACATTGTAGAGTAACTAATTGCTATACAAATATCTATTTGTAAGAGAATAATCACATATCACACTTCCGTTTCTTGTTGGCAAACATTTGCATAAATAAAATATATAATTAATGTGATTTTAGAAACGATGCAATTAAGAAATCATTTCTTCCCTTTCAATTCCGTTACAATTTTATTTGGTTTGAAACTAGCTCTTTAGTGAAAGGTGCTTAATATTTGTGACCCACTATTCATGAGTTCCTCTTGTCCGCAGGTTGTTTTGGTAGCCTCTTTGGCCGTGGTGGCCTTTGCCAGTGAGGAGAAAGGCGCACCAAAACAAGCGGCAGCCGAGGACAAGAAACAGGAGAAGAGGGGGATTTATGACACCGCATCTTATGGAGGTCACGATTTTGGTGGCGACGGAGGCTATGGACAAGGTTACGGTGGCAGCGAGGAAGGCCATAGCTTTGGTGGTCACGAAGGCCTGAGCCTTGGTGGAGGCGGCGGCGACTATGGAGGTCATGAGGGTTTCAGCTATGGTGGACACGGTGGCGCTGAATTCGGCGGTGTTTCCCATGATTCATGGAAGCCCATTTCTGATGATCATCATCATCACGAGCACGTCAAGACTATTGAGGTAGTAAAAAAGATTCCAGTGCCGTACACCGTTGAGAAACACGTTCCATACACCGTTGAAAAGAAAGTCCCTTATGAAGTGAAGGTACCCGTTCCCCAACCCTACACCGTTGAGAAGAAAGTGCCCGTCACTGTTAAGGAGTACGTCAAATACCCCGTCTACGTTCCTGAACCTTACACCGTTGAAAAGAAGGTCCCATATGAAGTCAAGGTTCCCGTCGACAAGCCATATGAAGTCAAAGTGAAAGTACCCACTCCTTACACCGTCGAAAAGAAGGTGCCTTACGAAGTCAAGGTTCCGGTTCCCCAGCCCTACACTGTAGAAAAGAAAGTCCCAGTTCCCGTCAAATATGAAGTCAAAGTTCCTCAGCCCTACGAAGTGATCAAGAAGGTACCTTATGAAGTGAAAGTCCCCGTCGACAAGCCATACCACGTGTACGTTAACAAACCATACCCAGTGCCCGTTGAGAAGCCTTACCCCGTGACCGTTCACAAACCCGTTCCCTACGAAGTCAAGGTCCCAGTCGACAGGCCTTACAAGGTTGAGGTTGAGAAGCCTTACCCAGTCCACATTAAGGTACCAGTGCCCAAGCCTTACGATGTGTACAAGAAGATCCCCTACACCGTTGAGAAGAAGATTCCTTATGAAGTGAAAGTACCTATCGATAAGCCTTACCCCGTGTACAAAGAAGTGCCAGTTCCTCTCGTTAAGGAGGTGCCCTACCCCGTGAAGGTGCATGTACCCATATACTTTAAGAAAGAGCAGGAACACCACGGCTGGCACTAAATGCAAACAGCTCGTAAGGGCGCACACCAGTACCTTATAGGCTAAGTTTTACATGTGATCATTTAGTATTCGTAGTGTATATATTTTACGAAATTTTGTTAAAAATCTTGGTGCTGTTCGCTCACGTTGTATGGTTGTGATGTGATTTGTATATGCTTGTCTCGATGTATCGTGGATACATATGTTTTCCGCGATGTCTCGTGGATGTAGGTACTGGCGGCATGGCGTCGTCAATAGCGCGCGGTCCCTCTCCATTTAACGTCATTCATGAATGTTCTGTTATTATTGTATTGTTTATCTCTTTTGAATGCTTTTGTTTTTAATGTACACATAATTGTGAATGAATATCGTTTACAATTATATATGTTGAGGCTGATAAATAAATGTATTAGAAATGTTATCGTTTGGTTTTCTTATACCTACTTACCTCAGAATTCTTAGTTGTTTTTGTATAGACCCCTAACAAGTACAATATTGAGATGGCAGTCTCATTTGGACTTTAATGTAAAAAGTATGTTAGTAGTTGTAAGATCAATAAAAATACAGATTACTTACTTTCACAAAACAAGTGTACCCAGTCTAAGTTATAATGTTGATTGAAGATTAAAAAGGTGCAAAAGTACAGCATATGTTATGAAAGTTGTGATTATTATGTATTCGACGTAACATGTAATTTGTGAAATAGAGCTCAAACATTTCAAAGTTTTTCTAATGTTTCAAAGCAATAAAGGTTGTTTTTATACCACAATTGCTGAAACTGTTACGAGCCTAGTAAACTGTACTTAGACCAGCCATTAGGTACCTACTTAATATAAACTATAAACGAGAGTGGAAGGAGAAAATAATTAATTTTCAAGTACATATAAGCTTATTATATTTTATATTTGTAAATGACTGCCTCGTTGGTCGAGTGGTTGCAAAAGCGACTGCTTACCACCGGGTGGTCCTTGGTTCAAATCCCGGGTCGAGTGCTATTAAATTTTTCTAACTTAGAATCTGTAGTAGTGACTCGGAGTCTGGAATTGTGCCCGGTGTATGGCAATAGGCTCACCAGCTATTCCATGAGACTAAACGTAACTGGTGAAACGTGGGAGTGTACTACACTCCTCTGCCTACCCCTGCGGGGATTACGGGCGTGATGATTATAGAAATAATGAATTTTTATTCATTCACGAACAAACACATCTAATTTGATCAGCGCCAGCTTATGGTGTTAATTTCGTGTATTATCACTGAAGACGAACGACGAAAGTTAGTTCAATAGATCTCATTTACTCGTTTGCAGTTCGCGGTGCGACACATCCTTCACCAGTAATACAAACACTGCGGGCGTGATGAGAAAATTATACCGCGACTTACCGGCCTTAATAAAAATTTGTTTCGTTGGGGTCTATGGAGAAAAATTAATGGTCCTATTTGTTGGACGATTTTATATTATGGCGAGAACATCGCTTAATGTGTTACGAAATAATATAAGATTTTGATACTCAATCATCCTTAGACAGGATTACAGATATGACATAAGAGCGTTTTGATTATGTATAGTCTCGTGTTCTGAGGAAATGCGATGTTAACAACCATATGTACATACATACCTATATAAAAGAAAAAATTTTAGAATTTTGAATTACCACTAAATATCCTTTTAAATATCATTCAGAACATCCTGTATGCTAATATATCAAGAATATATTTAACACACTCTTAAACACACCTTTAACATAGAAGGATAAGGATAACGCGATCTATTCCACGAGAAATACTTACCAACTGTAACACATGTAACTATTACGCGTAGGAAATATATAACGCAAACTATTACACCACGGAAACATTTAACGCGACGACGAAAAAAGAAAAAGAGTCCTATTACCGAAGCCGTTGTCTATCAGTTGGTTTGCGCTAAGAAATTTTACACTGATAACAGAATTCACATGGCACAATTGGACCGCAGGCCATATTTAACCCGAGATGTGAGATAGCCCGCGTGCTTTATTACGATTTAATTCAACAAACAGAGACAAGACTCTTTTGATATAGCCGCGCACGGTACGGTCGCCACGCTTTTCGTAAATAAAATACAGAACGTGTGCCTGATATGTTCGCGGTGAAACGGCTGCTGTGCTCTTGAAGTTTATTTTAATTTTGTTTCAGTTTATTTGTTTTATATTTAGTATCGTAACGATAATACATGTATTGTTAAGTGGACCAGTATATTTTATGTTAATGTTAAAGTAGAATTAAATGTCCCAAGACATTAAATTGACATATTAAAAAAAAACAGATAATATCACGCCTATAATCCCTGAATGCAAAAAGCAGTGGAATGTAGTATACTCCTACGTTTCACCAGTTACGTTCACGTCCCAACATAAGGAGCGAGCCTAGTGATTATTTTCTATACGTATCTACTACAAAGTAGAATCTACTGTACAAAATGAAAGTAGTGCAGAGAAATTTCAATTAAATTCTTCGTAACGTTTTGAAGTTTGTCCCGTAATTAGTTCAAAGTACACATAAATCATGGTGTCTCTACACACAGATAGAGACATAGCACGAAGCAGTCCTGTCGTTTTGTATTGTTTCGAAAACCGAGGCACGGCTGTCCGATATGACAGTGTTCCACACCGGTTAGTTTATTATTTTAACTGACAGAAATACGAACTGGATTAATTTAATCTTATGTTTGTTTCCTCAGGCTTTATGTCAATTAATTACTAAACATTAGTAATGGCATTCAGATTTCGTAGGTAAGCAAGGTAGGTAGGTTATACTCGTATTTTTACTGTTTTTAAAATAAGCAGCTAGACGGGTGAATGTATGGAATTATACAGAGATAATTTAACCTATATCCTTATAGCTTTGGCAGTATCGTCATCGTCATCAAACCTTGTTTATCGTTGCGCTGTATACGAAACTCTGCTTAAAAATGAGAAGGGTTGAGGTCGAAGCAGCTGCCTAGCAAAAGCCTTACTACAAAATGCAAAAACTTATTTTATTACCCACGTGACTTATGCAGTGTTTCTGACTCGTAGCCACATACGAGTAGTACAGATGAGTCACCAGTTTGCCAGCCAATTGTCTTCGGTATATAATTATTTGCAGTTGATTTTACTGATAACGGTTATGGTAACGTCCACAATTGCACAACGTAAATGTAGTGGAATACTTCGAGACAGCGGCATATTGGGACGTTGGAAAATTTTATTTAAGCCAAATCGTTTAACGAAATGTTCTTTAAGAATTTATAGTACTTTCCCTCCGTTACTCATAATGGCTAAGCAGATGCTATTTTATAATTTGTATAATATACAATATATATTATAATATAAGATACAATTAAATATAAGGTAAATACGTAACGGATAAATTAACTAAACTCCATAACTGTAAGTTAAAATCATAATTATTTTTATGATTTTAACTAAACTCCATAATTAGATAATATATTTTTCTACTAAGTTCGAGTGATATTGTATGTTATTGTAGTTCAGGATTCATTTGTTAACGTCCGAGCAACTACGTCATTCGATTACGAGAAATACAGATTATTCTTTTAAACTATAATCTGCACAACGATAGTCGCCATGTTCAGCATCTGCATTCGGAATGAATTTTTTATAGACTCATTTTGTATAGTTAGATAGTGCTTCTCATTTATGACAAATACTTAAAAAATTTTAAGGAGGGGGTAAAAATGGAGTGTATACAATATCAAGTGAGTTCATCATCATCAACATCATTATCAACAGCCAATTTTCGTCCACTGCTCGACATAGGCCATTACAATAGCATGCCTCTGAGCCCAATCTACAGCTCTTCTCATCCAACCTAGCTGGAGGGCGTCCTACACTGCGTTTGTCAAGACGTGCTCTCCACTCCAAAACCAAGTGGTTGCCAACTGGTCTTCAAGTTGTATTTCACAGCTTACCATGCTAGTTATTAATTTGAAAAAAGTGTAAAAACGATACGCTAAATTGAACAATAGCTGTAAAGCGTCAATTGAACTTGTGCTACATCATGAAATCACCAGTTTCCGTGCGGCGGCGTGCGTGTCCGTCTGTTCGCGCCGACGTCACGACGCGAGCTCACGACGTGCCAAGCGTGTCCTTGCGTCTGTTGGGACTCAGATTGTGAGAATGCGATTTATTATAGAAATGTATGACGATGAGTTACGGAAAGTTAGTAAATCGTACCTATATTGGTAAACTTATATATATAGTCGTATCTATATAGGTATACTTGTCATGTGGTTAATCGATGTATTTGTGAACAAAATATAATTTGTTAGTTTATTATCTTCGTAAATTAGGTCGTATTCACAAAAATGTTTTTCCAACCGCCCCTATTAGAACCACCCTCTAACGTGGTATTTGGGAATGGTTGTGGTCACGTAAAAGAATATTGCACTAAGTAAAACGCTAATAGTCATCCTGATCCATAGGTTTATTGCAAATGGTTTATTCAATTGGAGCCGCTGGAATTAATAGAATTAATAATATAATTGTACTGTGCTTTGCTGGGCACGTGGATATCAGCTATTACTGTAACGAAATAAAGGTCAATTAATTGTCTTCAAAAATAATTTAAAGATGTACAGAAACATATAAATCGATGTCGATTTAATGCTCTAGTAGTCTAGTAGGTACACGGGAAAAGATACATCAATGAACCGTACAAAACCGGGTATTTTAAGAGCCTTATAAAATGTTACATATGAATATCAAATGTGAAGCGTGAATATAATTGCATCTATGTAAATGTGATACGATTTGAATGGTTACGTAAAGTGCAATGTCACGCGGGTGCGTGTCTACTCGCCGGCCGCGCGGTGTCACGACGTGCGCTCACGACGGGACACGCGTGTCCTTGCGCGCGCGTCACGCCACCGACACTCACTTTCGATACAAAAATACTTTTTACACTAACATTTGATTGCAATGTATCATTTTGTGTAGATGTTACACTCCTATTACAAATAGGACGGTAACATTAAAAGTATTGTTTGTAACGTGCGTTCTTACCTTTCACTGCTGGGCACGAATTTTACCAGCAACTGCAACCAATAACCAGTATACCCTGTCCTGTTAGTCTAACGCGGATTTGAGGGGATTAGGGTTATCGGTCAACCCTCTCGCTGGCTGCTTTTAAACCATATAAAGTTAATCCGTAACAGTTTTAGAGATACGTGTTCATAAAAAAAATTATGCTTAGGAATATTTTGATACACATTAAGCTACTTCTTGACTAACGTAACCTCTAAAATCCTCGAAGGGGTAGGCAGAGGAATGTAGTACCTACACTCTCACATATCTCCAGTTACGTTCTAGTCGCATGGAATAGGTGGTGAGCCTGTTGCCATGCAACAGACCACCTATTCCACATGGTATATGGATACCGGGCACAATTCTAGACTCCGAGTCACTACTAGGAATTCTAAATTAGAAAAATCCAATAGTAGTACTTAATAGTAGTACTTCTTGACTACTTATATTAAATCAATCTATTGATCTACTTAATTAGGTTACACCTCAGACATAGGTTAGTGTAAATTGTATTAGGCGAGGTTAGTTTCGTTTTTTAAATCCATTTACACATTTTTACACATTCGTTTATATCATATAAAACTGTCAACATCGCATATAAATATGTCAGAGTGCAGCATCCGACGGTGAGCTACCGTCCAAGGGCGTGATCGTATCTGACGGTGTCGGGTTACCACTCGACTGCTTTATGACTGTTTATGTTCTTTGTTGTTGAATGGTGAAATAATAATAATCACGAATAGGAGGAAAACAAAAGAGTGATGTTCAGAATTGGTGTTCTTCTTTGCTTAAACGTTATTCTGACTGACTTAAATATTTTGTATGATTTGCTTTTGACTTAATACAATGTTTTGTTTTCAGGTGCTCAAAGCAGGCGGACCACGATAGGACTTGCCATGGAGCTGTTCGAGCAGCATCAGGGCACACACATACTCCAGGTGAATAGACTGTCTATAATTGTTTACAACAGAAGCCGGTTTCTTTAGAAAATTGTACCACAAATGTATAGAATACTCGTAAATATAAGTGATATCAGCAAATATTCAAATTTAGATAGTTCTTCAATTTTTTAGAGATAACTTACTTTTAAAAATACTACGGTGAATTCTTTTGCTTTGCCTCACATATCATAATCTATACATACGTTTATATAATCAGTCGTGTATTCTGGCAGGATTCTCTTAAGGTCACATGATTTTTGCTTTCTTTTTGTATGACTTCGAGTATATACTTTGTATTTTCATGTCGTATACAATAAAGTGTTTGTCTATTATCTCAAACTAAGCAAAGGCTGTGCTACGATGATGAGACAGCTGATAAACGATAACTGACATGTTAATATGCATATACCTATGTTTCTAAATTATTTTTCCTAATAACCAAGTAGCAAATAAAAAATTGAAAGGAAACACGTATAAACACTTTACACATAACAAAAGTATAACAAAGACGTGTATCAACATTGAGTTTTCTGTTTATTTTTGTCGACACAAGTCATTCGGTGCCGCGAACTTGAATTTTCGTTACACAATCATTGACTTCATGCTTTTTATGCCGCGCCCCACACAATAAGCTATCGACAATAGCTATCACTCCACACAATGATACAACAGACATACTAAAATGATCTTGCGAAACACCAATTTAATATTTCATCGATTTCACTGAAATTTCATAACGGAATTAATCGAATATATTTGTACTTTCTGGCGTTTTGCAAAGGGTTGACGCAAAGCGGTCAAGTGCGAGCCGCACGTGAGGTCTGTGATATTATTATTTTGGTGAAAAAACTTTAAAGTTTTTTTCGCTATTTTTTCGTTGTTTGCTGAACATGGGTGGTAATGACACAGAACGGACTCTCACAATGTCATTTGCAATGTTCAATGAAAATCATAAAATAGTTCAGTCGCGAATTTTTATTCAAAGTTTTTACTAAATCCTAGGTATTTTAGGATTTTATCATAGCTTCTTTTTAGTCTGTGTTTAGAAGAATTGCACACAGTACTAAGACCTAACCTTTTGAATCATTTCCACCCGTTTTTCTCATATTTTTTGACTATCGGAAATAGTTTTTAACGATGTTTCTACTTGTCATGTTCTTTGGCTTTGTATATTATTTCTTAAACTATTTCAGAGTAATTTTACGAAGTCACGAATTTTACAGTTTCATTATTCTCGTTTTTATATGTAGTTATAGTTCAAAATATTTTGCTCTCTGTTATCCGTATTGCGTATCAATTTAGTTCAGATAAATATCGTGACACAGAAGAAGTACAAAATTACTCGGGCTTATCAACTTTAAATTTACACTTCGAATTCATGTTTGCTTAGCTGGGATTAAAAAAAGAAACCTTCTGTATGGGGAGCAATACACTGACCTCTAAACATTAAAGGAACCTATCAAATATGTTTCCCCATAGTTCAATTACTTATTGCGAACAAGAACCAAAAAAAACGCAGTAACACTTGGTACGTTGGTGTCGCAACAAACAGTAGTAGATAGCAGTAGGTTTTGGCTACACGAATACGGAATGTTAAAAAAATCGATTATTCTGTCATTCGATCACGTAAATTATCATTTGTGCAATCGATTTTGCGTCGTTACAAGTTATAATATTGTGGGTGCTGCGGTTTCTACGAGGCGGATTGAAAACTCTACGTGATTCCTTGGATGGGGTTTTTTTGCTGAGTGCAACTTGCGGGACAAGTTGTACGCTCGACTTGAAGAAATAAGGACGTGATCAAAACTTGCAAAGGTCGTTTCTCGTTTCGAATCGTTTTGCAAATAAAAAAGCTTGTGCCTATTTTTTGCTGGCTACTCACTTGTCACGGATTCCATTCTGTACATTTTTCAAATTGTCTCGCATTATACTAATGCTGATCGACTCCCAGACAGAGTGTCTGCTCGTCGCATGCACTCAACAGCCATCACGATACTAAAGTTTTACACGCTCTCGTCATTATAATGATGTTTTGAAAAAATATTTTTAAATATTTTGTTTCTTTTCTAATATGATTTAATTTTTTAAAGGTGCTGTTTTTGAAATTGTGCTTAAGATTCAAAACAAATACAAAGAACTTAGACCCAAAATTCATATTTAGGCCATAAACTGTTATTAAGATAATGATCGACTTGCCATACTGGTTTTCAAATATTATATTAACGCATATATACGTCATATACGTCTTCAATCTTAGTCGCAAAGTCAAGGGTAACATAAATTTCTCTTACAGTCAAAATAATTCACCCGCTCCCAAATACAAATTTAATACGTAAATAAAAATGATACCTAAAACTACCCTAATTATTTACTCGTTACAACCATACGGCTTCATGGATAAACCTTCAACTTTAGTAGCAAGCAGTGATAGCCTAGTGGTTAAGAATTCAGCCTCTCACTCCGGGGGTACTAGGTTCAAATCCATGGCACGCATCTCTTTACAAAAGTGCTTTTTAAGTTTAAATATCACTTGCTAACGGTGAAGGAAAACATCGTGAAGAAACCTGCACACTTTAGAATTTACAAAAAAAAAAGAATTTCTAAGGTGTGTGAAGTCTGCCAACCCGCACTTGGCCAGCGTGGCAGACTATGGCCTTGACCCTCTCAATATGAGAGGAGA
>DWMF01000852.1:0-12950 GCA_018244815.1 Parelbella polyzona | reverse complement strand
TATTTTACAAGGTGGTAATGTGTTTCGAGATCTCTCTCTAGAATGCAAGGTTTATTATACTTTAGTTCTCCTTTTAGCATTGTAATGTTAAGCTGAACATTGTGATAATTTAAAGTTGTGATAATTAAAAAAAAGTGATGTAGGAGTTTTGTTACATATATCTATACTGTTATGCTTTTTTACGTCATCCATACTGAATGGAATTAACTATAATATTTAACTTACAATATCAACTAATCATCACATAATATACCGCTGGGTATGATAAGCTCGTATCTATAGAATCTTAACCCACTAGGGCAAACTTTTTTGCAGATGTGGGCAAATAACGATCAGTTCGTTTGATATTATGCCAAGGGAAATCCATATCGAATCCAAAATTCGAAATAATTTTCAGGGTAATTTCATATCACTGTCCAATAGCTTTTTTTTTTGGAGACCACCATAATAATATTTTTTTCTATTGGACATCAGATAAAACTAGATGTTGGGTCTAGTGTGTGTGGTACCCAGTTGTCCCCTTAGGGTGGCCCGGGACCTATAAATGTGGCAATCAAACACCCTGAATAACGAGCGCACCGCAATGATTAAGACGGGCCAAGATAACGAAACATACAGCCAGGCTTTATTACGTATTCCAATTAATACGTACTATACTGAAATATCTATAAATACAGAGATGATATAAATACTGAAATCAAAATATGTATGACGATTTAAAAGTGAACTAGTAACCACTAATTATTGCGTAATCTTTAAACCTAATATTGATAGCAACAAGGCAATAGCAATCAATGTCTATGCGTATGTAAACATACGTAATGAACTCTCGATTTTAAGGGTAGAAGAGCTCGGAAGGTTGATAAGTGGTGGCTGGCTGTCTTATTTGTTTTGTTTAAACAACTGTTTGTTTCAGCGGAGGCGCTATTAATATTGGCATCGGATAGATTAGCTCGCGCCAAACCTTTGTTCTGACCGAGTGGGAGCAATTTTGACTAAATTAGAGTTGTTTGTGAACTAACGTGAGGGTAGGTTCACTATTAATAGCTGCACCTCATTTTGCCTTTTGAAATCATGTCTTATTTATTTTTGTATTCAATTATTTTGTATCAACGATGGTGGCGCCAATGGAAATTGTGGTTACTGTCGTTATGTCAAACTTGTATAATAATGGAGTAGATTTGTTCAAAAGTAAAACATAAAACAATACCAAAATATTGTTACAGCAGTTTGGACTTAGAGGGTGCTACCATTTATTCTCATAATGTAATTCACATTTGCCCAGAAGCTATGGTGAAATAAAATATCAATATTTAATATTCGAAAAAATTTTTATTGACAGTGTCAGAACAAATATATTCAAGATATGCAACAAAAATAAAATAAATTGAAGCTGGTTCCACATTTTTGTGTGTTACGCTTTAGATGTTATAGACCCCTTATGCAAATAAAAAAACTTGCATGCTCTAGAAAAACCAATGCAAACACTAAATTCGAGGTTCAATTTAAACGCGGTACCAACATCCAAGGGGTATTACAACGTCGAGCACAAATCAGCGGTGTTCACTGTCGATTTTTTACAGCGTGACTCTATTATAAGGGGATAAGGTTCAAATTGGAACCGTATATATTTTGTTACGGCATTGTTATGCTGGTATTACTGGACTCAATCAATTTACAAGTCTTGTTTGACCAGACGAGAACCCTCTTGGTTTGTGAAACTTGGGAGTCAGTGCGGGTGATATTTTACGACGCGTGCTTACTGTTTAGGTTTCATGTTAATATGGTTGTGGATAGACCAGTTTGACTTTAGTTTTTGTGATTAATTGACTAACTATACGTATGTCCTTACGTATGGAGGTCATTATCTATAAAATTGTCGTTTTGTACATTTTTTGTGAATAGTAAATAATTACTTAATTGTAGTATGGACACTATATTGCTGTGCCCAGTTTAGGCCATTTTCATGGAAATTAATTGTTGACACATGCTACTATAAAAATCATAGTGGAAGTTATCTATATACTCTAAACTCTTCTGATTCAAAATTTTTCTCCTTTATCCAAAGTCCAAAAACATGGAAAACCGTATAAGATCAAGTGAATATCCATTCGACACTTTTATGCTCAGTTGACATGTATCTGTTGTTTGACAGTAAATTTATTCATACGCTACTATACGATTTCGCCACCGGTCCTAAGTCCTAACAGTGAGGCGGATGATTTCGTTTGTCATACATAATCCATTTTTCATCAGAAATGACTGTCACAATCAGACTCAGAATCCTCCCATTTGCGAGTTGTGTGTCTAATCTAATCTAAGGCATTCATCAATGAGATTTTGTTGTTGTATAAAATAACCTACGTAAGATACTCATTTATGAAGCTTTTTATATCTTTCTTTTTATCATTTACGTTGAATGCTGCTGATAATTTATACGTCATTTGAAATGAATACGATTCCACTGTGATTTTCAATTCGGTGTAGAACGATGATTAAAAAATAATACTGAATTTTTTTTCATGTTCTTAAAAAACCATAGCGATGATAAATAAAATGGCGGGAAAACAAGCAATTTAGAATTCAATCTAGAATGAAAGATACCTTTACAATTGTTAGTATCTACTGAAATTCGTCTGTTTGATAAATAATGACTAAAAAAATAGATAGATACCTATTTATAATAGATAATTAGGAGTAAACAGACTCAATGAGACATATTTTTTCCTGGTTTTTCACGGTACCGAAACATTTGTGATAAGTGACAGTACCTAGTGAATTTGACTTTCGGTGGCTTAATTTAGCTTTTTCTACATTGTAACACCAACACGGATGAACAACCTTTGTATAAAAATATTTAAAAGAGTTAAAATTACATTTATGTACTTATTAATATTCTTACATTTACATTACTGGCTAACGAGTGTTTAGGTTCTTCAAACGTCAGTAATGTCATGATGGTACATTTTACTTTTTAAAATGTAGGTACTATCATTGGAAATCAAACGGTTTTTAACGATTATTACTGACATGACTAGTAGTGTTTTATTTTTAAAAACATTGTTAGATTTAATAATAGTTAATTGCTCATTAAAAGAAAATTAATCTTTACCATTAAAGGCCTATTTAACTCAACCTTAACTCGAATTAATAAACCTAATAATAACTGCATGAGTTTTATATGAAATAAATCAAACAACATTTGTCATCATCTGTTCTATCAAAATCCGAAAGTCCAAGTGTAATCGGCTCGGCAGCCATCTCAATCCGAAGGCGTTATCAAAACTCCTCGGCGAGCCGCGTAATAATTGATGAGTGCATTAGACATACGTGCCGCCATCTTTTATTCAACGGAGCTCGCTGAAGGATCGTACTAGTGTTGCCAAGTATCTATTGCCTCACTACCGGATATTCGGCACAAGATCAATAAATCAGCCTAACAAAATTTTTCACTTGTCTTATTGAAGCATATTTAGGATTAAATTATGTCCTTAAACTCCTTTACGAGAGAAATATAGTTATCCGCGATAGTTGAATAAAAATGACTTTACAATGATACATAACATCACGAATGTAATCTTCAAAGAGGCAAACAGAGAAATAAAGTACACTTCAACGTTTCAGCAGTTACGTTTACTTCCCACCATGGATTAGGGAATAAGTTTAATGCCATACACCGGATAAAGACCCTGAGTCCGAGCCACTACTAGGAATTTCAAATACTTGACCCGGACATGGGAACAGAGAACCTCTCTATCCGTAATCGCGCTTACTACCATTTGACCAATGTAACAGTCAAAGTTGACAATGAGATTAACGTAATAGCATCTTTTAAATATAGTCGTACATAAATATAATATTATCCTATATTTCTGTCGTGAAATTGGCAACACTAGCATAGAGATGAAAGCCGCTTTCATTCCGATGCGGATAGCGATGTGTAGTTTGTAGGAATTCGCTCATGTCTTATGTAAATCGACGGTGTCCCAAATAATATTGAAGCGAACTAAACATACAATATTACATAATGTGCAGTGTGTCGCGTTCACACTTACTCATATCTGTCACGTTTAATGAACAATATCTCCGTAAGCTATTATTTCTAAGTCTATATCTTTGTCTGTTTCTATTTTTATGTGTTTCTATGTCCGAGATTAATTCTATGTTTTTTTACAACACTAGAACTGGCTACCTTGTTATTACGTTACAGAAAACGTCAAAAACGTTTTCGTAAATCTATTAACTTGAGTTTCTACTAAGCAAACATTTTCTTAAAAATATAGCTCCGTCCGCCATTAGTGCCGGCGTCCACTTATGCGTGCATTGGACCCTCTTAACTCTATCGGGCACTTAGTTTTATCTAATCCGCTACACAAGTTTTAATGCCACTCGCCCGCGGCGCGAAAAGGGGCGTTAAATCTGCAAAAAACTGCACGTTTTCACACGCTCACCCTTCAATTACGAATGAAAATTCCTACTTCCATATATCTCTCTCACTCTTATCCCGCACATTAGACAAGGAGGCAAAATAATATAAGCCTGTCGTCAGTTTTTTGTGACGACTGAAACACATTTAAAAATTTAATCCTCATCCTCTTAGCTTCGACCTTTTTTAATTGATGGCAGCAGCCTTCGGGAAAGCGAATAAATGTCTTCCTTTTTTTCGTTCTGGAATTTTCCAGAAGATACCATCTACTCGTTCCTAAGTAGCTCAGCTCCTATTTTATTGTATGATCTGCTAATAATATATAGCTATAATTGAGCTTTGTAATGATGTAACGAATAAATGAACGCAATGGCATTAAACACAATGGAGTTCTTTATGAAAGCTCTATTAAGGATAGAAATATTATGTATATCAGGAAAGATTGGAGTTGGCGCGCAAAGAAGACTAGTCTTTTATCGAATATCTACATAAGCATATCAAAAGCTATTTAATTTACGGAGCTACCATGTTAGAAATATTTAGATAACTGAAGGCTTAGGATACTCCTACATTTAATTTTATCAATCCATAAAGCAAGTAGTGTTGCCAATGTGTTATGATTTAATTCGTACTTTTTGGTCATTAGATCGGTTATATTATAAAACATATTAGATAAATTTATTATAAAACTGTAATGCAACAGGTAGATGTTTCGCTGGACAATTAACTTGGTAATGCTTGTAAAGCGTGTGAAGGCAGAAAGAAGTCCTAACACTGCTATTATAAAATGACTTGAATGATGATGATTCTAGTAACAGTGACGAAATTAATTATTTTTCTACAAAATATAAGTAGTAACTCGCGATAAAGTACGCAATTAAAATATCCTCGTTAACTTGCGAACTTCTAAATTGGACGAAGTTGTCAATGTTATTTTTCGTATCGCGTAAACCGCGACCGCCAAGCGGCGTACAAAAGAAACAAGTTAGAACTTTGAGCGGTAGGGCGCCGTGACTCCCTGTTCGATACAATGGACGGTGACTGTGATTTTTACTTAAGTCGAGACTGTCTCTTATCGGATATTTGAATTTTATTGCGTACACGAGAGTGTTGTCCGTGAAGTCGCCCAAAATATCGTATGGATTTAATTAAGAAACCTGAAATTAAAATGTAGCGTATTGCAGTCATGTGTTCTAGTTCATATTTTTTGAACCATAGATCGTTTTCATCTGAATGAGTAAATTAATTTCTTTAAATTGTTCAACATTATTTTCCCATTGGCTTCTATTGAATACAAAAATTACCCTTAAAAAAACTACATTAAACTGATTCTACCATCTTTCATTTATATGACGCGATTATTATATTTATGAATATCCTTATGTAAAAGAGATTTAAGCACATGTAATGGTAAATAAAAGACATGATTGAAACATACTTGCGTAAACAAACTTATGATTAGGTCATGTTGAGATCTTTCGAGGTTTTTAAATCCGCCAAAATCTTATAAATCCGCTTTACAAAAAGAAAAATGGTCACGTTACACAAAGGGGAAGAGAGAGCTCGTTACCATTCATAATTCACAACGAAAACTCCGTGTACGTTTTCCCATTAGAAATTTTATAAGGTTTTTATTGCGTTCCCGCCAAAAGTTTGCGCTGCGGTGTTTGACAGAGCGCGCTGTCGATGCGTTCACGAATTATGTTTTGGTTTTTTTAATAATTTACCGCAGCGTTCATAAAGTTTTGCGACAAAAAATTTAAAATATGAATTTAATAATAAGTGTAAGTTTATGTAACTGTAGGTTAAAAAAATATTGGAGTTTCAGGTTATATTTTCCTTTCAAAACCTCATTTTAATTTTGACTACTTATCAGGATGTTTTTAATAAACCTTCGATATAAAAAATGTACGTGAGTATTTACCTACATACTATTAATATGAAATCCATGAGCGTAGAAAGATCAGAAGATACTGGCCGATTGTTCAGCCACTTATTCGCAAGAACCAGGTTATAAGGTCTGGTACCACATACATATATGTATATTATATTAGCTATCAACTGATCCAAGCAAACTAAGTACCTAGATACAGTATGAAACTATATTAATGTAAATTTACATCAGTAGTTAGAAACTTTTATTGTACCCTAAAGACTTTTTGGTGGGGATTTATGGGGGTGAGGTGTTATAAACGTACGTAACTGAGACAATTATATTAGGACCCTTATTTAAAATTAATAACATCATTTTAGCTTTAATTAATGTTGCTTTCATAAACTGTAGGTAACACACAACTTGTCATCTCTACATTAATATCGAATACCTACATGTTGTCCCGCAGGTAATCAACATGAATGACTCGTCATGTTATTAGCGAATAACGAGCGAAGAGAAGACAGGGTAACTAACAATAAGCGAAATATTCATATTGAGCCATTATAAAAAGGCTTCTATAAAAGTTGTGTTACATTATGCAGGTATTCTGTGATCTGTAATTACTTAAAATTGTGAACTGGATATACCTAGCTTTAGCAGGCAGCGTACCTACATATTATGTAGAGTATACGGGCAGCAGCGTAGACGGTGCAAGGAGCCTAGCTCTGCGGTCGCAAAGCTGCATGCCTATTGTAGAGATTATGGGCATAAACCCCTCACTGGAGACCCATGATTAGCAGTGGACTGAGACAGACTAATGATGATGATAATTATAGTAACTATAACGCTGATTAACTGCATATTGATATACAAATATATACTTACAGAGATTTTTTTAATACATACGCAAAACGTAAACGTAACTAGTGTTAATCATAAAATATTTGTCCCGCTTTGTAATCAAACCCACGACCTCCAGCTCAGTACTATTTCAATAACCATTACATTAACGGATCAGTGAAAAGAAAAGAAAGCCAATTGTCGAATACATAATGTTCCAATTCGTTAATCCTATGTTCATTACTTTCATTGAATATAATTTCATGTTGCTTTATAACCATACATTTTTACATCACTTTTATATCGGTATTTCTTGCCGGCAGTTTCCTTCTCTCGATTGACGACGATGGATGAAATAAAATGAATTAAATAAACCGCTGGTGGTATTAGACATGTCTAACAAAGGGTTTTGATTACATTAAAATTTGGCCAAATCATTCTCCCAGTGCCGCCCAACTTCCAACTCCGAGACATTTGTTAACAACTTCGATTAAGACCCTGTAGAAGGTACTGGTACTAATTAAGAAAATGTTTTTGTTTAGTCTTGGTACCTGTAGCCGTTTAAGGATGAGAATCCGAGGAAGTTGGTGTCAGACACCCCTTTTGCACAGTAATTCGCATCTCCTTCTGCTATAATAAGTCCAGGGTTCGATTTCATCAACAAGAATTTGTCTTATTTTCAAGGTAATCATGACACAGAAAATGCATTAAAGAACTGTGAGTTTTAAGCGTTATTTATTTTTTAATGACACACTCACGATCAACTCTTTCAGTGTTCCACGGCAGGACACAAATCTCCTCTTGGAATGATCAGGGTTCAGCTAACAATCTTGTACCCTGGCCAACAACTACGTACTACGTAGTAGGTAGGCTTAACACGCCTTAAAAACGTTATGGACAACTTTTATATAATATGATGGTTTTTCAAAGATACTCCCCTACACTGTTATGTAAAATAATATATAAATCCTTAACACACATTTACTCAGATGAACACTGTTAATTAACTTTTGATAATAACCCACATAGTGCCATACGAAAAAATATATTGTAACGTAATATAATATCATGTCTGTATTTTCCTGTCATGTAAGCAAAGGAGTGCAGTAGGTAGGTCCTTACTCCCACTTTCCACCAATTATGTTAACGTCCTACGGAACAGGATGTAAACAAATTGGCATTAGTATTTCATTAACAAATAATTTGTATCTTTTAACACAAATCTTATGCTAAAATTTGTAACAAGCAGCAACCCTAACTCGTGACGAGGTATATTAATTAAAACGCCGTGCAAAGCACCCTTTACCGGCGCGGCCGCGGCACCCAATTATCCGACCGCGCCAAAAATTACACGGCTTAACGGATCTGCCTCGTTTTGACAATCGGCCAATATCAAGTGATTGATTTCGATATCGATACAGCGATGTAATCGATTCGTTTTACATCACGTCAATGATATGCTTCCAAAAGAAATATAAAATTTTGGAAACATTGGAAAACAAATAATGAGTGAGTACAATATAGTCGTAGCTCGTTTTTATATTATCAAGTAAAGAAGTGGTAGAAAGTTGGTAAAGGACAAAACTAACATTGCTTCTTAGTACCATCAATACGCAAAAATGTCCAATGTCAGCAAAAATACTGTTTGACATTCATAGCACATTAGGGTACCCTGTGTTAGGGTCGCCATAAAAAATACAAGGATACGCCTAATAGGTAAACTAAAATTACCACATGCAATCCAACCCTACACCTGTGACGAGGTCTATTAATTAAAACGCTGTGCAAAGCCCGTCGTATTAGTGGCGCGGCACCCAATTACACCGAGCGCGCCAAAAATTACGCGGCTTAACGGATCTGCGTAATTTTGACAAATTACCGACTGAACGACGGACCGGATGAATGATGATCGGTTTCTCCATTGTTGTTCGTCAACCACGTGTACGTATTTTTGTTGTAAGTGGGACCCACTTAAACCTTAAATATTTTGTCTCACTTATATACTTTAATAGTTATCTACATATTTAAATTGCCTTTCTATTTTTGTACGTATTCGTGTGAATATTTTGTATTTTATATTAGTCAATTATTTAACGAACGTGATTAATAAGTTAGTAAGTATATACAAAATAAAGTATTTAAAATTTTACGTGTTATATGTAAAGTTTTACTTATAAAAAGTATTAAAATAAATTTATTTACACTAGATTTTTTTCGTAATGATTTCAAATATAATTAATTAATTATCTCCAAAAAATATAAACATTTAAGGCGGCTAACGAGTCTGCACACAATAAATAGATAAGATTTTAAATTGATCACCAATCCAAGCCTATGAAACAGAACGAAGTGTAATAATAGGGTAACGATATCGTGCGGAGGTTGTAAGGCGTCATGCCAATATACCATTCATCAGCCGAGGCGACTAAACACCAGCGGTCACACCAGATAACCGCGCTGTAAACCGACAACAATATCGGCCTCGCACTCAATAAAAGATGATAACACATGAAATATGAACTGACGACACCCCACTGCTAAAACTCCATCAGCACATCATTGTACGCCTCAGCTCCATAGAAATAGGGTGCATATTGTTTCAAACAGTAATAAGTGTTAAGATATTTCAGATCAAAAGCAGACGCTTGTACAATAAACGCGCACCAACGAAAACAAACCGCACTGCGCACACGAATACAGCCAAATTTCCCAATGAAAACAGACCAAAGTTACAACGTTTCGGAACGTAGCTTGCACGGCGCAAAACAAAAGCGCGGGAACCGTCGCTATTGGCGGAGGAGGTAGGCGGACTCCCGGATAATATGGCGGAAATATTACGAGCCGAGAAGGTATTCAAGGTGCAATGGAAGGTCGGGGGCGCCCGGCAAGGGGGGCCACCCCCCTGAGAGGTTAATTACCCACCGGCCGATAAGGCAGCGGCCCGCTAATTACGTACTTATGGCGGACTGAAATTAAGTTATCGTTGGCGGGAAAACGACGTTCACTTTGTTTGCGTTCCGTTTTACGGATAATATGTATTCTGTGGTGCTTGAGAGTAATGGAACAAAATTGGCGGCTATTCAGCTTTATCTTTTATGTCTATATAGAGAGCGTCGCGTCGTTCAGAGATAATGGCATCATTGTTCGAGCTAGCTCCCGGGGCTCATTCTTAATCGTTTAGCTTAATTTCTGTTTTTTTTTTTCCATCCCAGTCGTAATTTAAACCTCATGTTTCTGTGTAAGTAGGTGGGTAGGAGGATTATTTTAATTGGCGTAATACAATAATGTGAATAAAAAAAAGCACAAGATTTCACGCATAAGACAGACAAACAAAAGATATTTCGCGAGCCCGCAAACTGGCAGCTGTGCTTCTAAATAAAATGCGATAAAATAAAAAGATTCAGGCGACAAAACGTAGATACTTATGGTTTAGCCAATTTTATTTGATGGCAACATGCTGTTTACAGTGTTCTATGGGCAAAGGCATAAGATTGAAAATGCCGACTTGAACTAGTTGAGCGTTGGCACACGATAAGTTGGTAGGTTTATACATATTTACCACAAAAGCGGCTCAGCGAGAGATCGCGGATCCGTTCCCCGGTTTTATTTTTCCAAGCTCTAAATGGAGTCGGTGGAGCATTTAAATAAGCTTCGCCGCGTGAAGTATGGTAATGTTAGTAATACGGAAAGAAACCGCGCTCAACATTCCAACTGACGGCAGCCATTTTGGATTCTTGAATTTTTACTTTCGTCTTACTTATTAAGAATTTATACCTACGACGTGCGTCCCTATGGCAGTTTAGTTTGAGCAAAACTTCAAAAAAACTTGACGGTAATTTTGTGCCGATATATGTATACAAGTTGTATTTGTTAAGAATGCTTAACATGGTAACATTTCTTTACGCTACGACTTTTAAAGTAGGTAGTATACGCAGTGGTTTACATTTCTGTCTTCTATTCCGGCGGCCTAGGGTTCCAATGTCATTTTAAAAGGTGACAAATGCATAACAATGCAATGCTAAAAAGTGATGAAGATAATGAAGATTTTTCTTTTTACTTTTAACATAAATGTACTTAAGTTTAATATACTAATACGCACGTTTAAAAATTCATAATGTTCTTAGTAAATTAACTAATATTCCAGTGACGTGCATTATCAATGCACTGCTAGAATCTAAACCCTGAACTGACATAGGTAGGTATTCGTTTTATCCCCTTTTTTACACAATTTTCGTTTAACAGTAGCGTCACAATCTTGAGATGGCAGCATAATAACTAGCGCAAAATATCATAACAAACAAATAAAAAAATAATTCCATCTTTTCCCTAGCGGGACGTAAAAGTGACTGTGAAACGTGAGATTGTGCTACACTCGTCTACCCCTTCAGGGGTTACAGGCATGATATTAAGTAAAGAAATAATGACGATAACTGATGGAACATATTATTTAAAACTACATAAAACCATATCGTGTACTGTGCAAACAAATGAACTCGTGTGCGTCCGGCCTACGATTGGATTTTACGATTGTTAGCGCCGTGTCATTGGTCATTGAACATTGGTCAGTGGTGCGTATTTTTAGCTGCGCTCACACGATCTCCAGTTACATACTAACAATACATTTTAATATTTTTATTTATTTAAACTTATAAAACACCTCAAACTGAGAGTTACACGTGCTTCATCTGATGATGTTGATGATTATCTCCTTTATTGTTTGACTATTGGCTATGGGTACCCTCTCAGAGTGCAAAAAGGTTGAGATATAGGATGTCCAACAGTGAAATGATACAAGACTTTCATGATAATAATTGACCTATACATAATCATATTTAGTAATAAAACAATTCATAAATTCTAAACATTACTGGTAATAAATTGTCTCGTTTCTTGTGTAAATTAAAACAACAAATCGAACCTTCCATTTTTAAAAAGGGGCCACAAACACAATAAAATAGTATCTATTGTAATTTTTACTTTAAATCGACGTCAAAGTATTTTATAACTTTTTTATAGAAATCATCGTCATGATTTATTGGGCATTAATCCATAACAACATATCACCTTGCTATTATTAGGCCGCTAATTATTTTCCTAAATAGATCCAGCCTAAAAAGTTACCGCCAAAGACAGTAAAAGCAACGTTCAGAAATCATTTTTGCTCACGCATCTACGTTCCGTTTCACCGGCGACGAGATCAAAGCGCTACATCGAGTCGACAGCCGCTACTTTCATTTGATTTACAGCTTACGGAAGCTAATTAGGCGAATGGGAGGAACGGAACGCACGGATCACAGTTCGCGCCTTGCTTGCAATGACACGTGACCGTTTCATAGTAGAACGAAACCACAGAACTATTGTTCAGTAGAAACGCGAGATTTGATTTCTGCACCTTAAAGTTCTTTCAATTGTACCATCATAGGTTCCTAGTAAGTATATAGGAGTAAGGAATTAGTTTATTCAACGTCCGAAATTAATATTTACATAAAAGTCTGCTTTTTGATTGGGTTAGTCGTATTTAAAAAACTCACGTCGTTGGTACCTAGTGCAGGCAAGAAATGGTCAATTTAATTTATATAGGTACACTTGTTTTTATGCGATTCGAAGCTAAATCTAATGAAGTTTTCATTTAATATTATTTACAGCTCTTCTTCTAGTTTAATATCCTAATATTATTATATCACCACGCCATGTCTTTTACGGAGTAGACGCAAAGCAGGTAAATTATTTGAATATGATCTTAATAATATTGAAAGTAAAAGCTTATCTCACATATAACATCATACTTCTTTTATTCATTATATCAAC
>DWMF01000851.1:0-12950 GCA_018244815.1 Parelbella polyzona | reverse complement strand
TCACTTAGTAAATGTACACATTTTTTCATTTTCGATGTGTACATAAGGTCAAAGACACATACAGCACGCTATAGCTAGTTCCTAGATTTGTTTAGCATTACTTGATGATTAAAAAAAAATGCACGGAAATGGAAAGATGTCTCACAGTCACACGAACATAGAGCTATTTACACAATACCTTTACTCACAAATTACAAATATTGTGTATTTTTATTTTCTTACAATACCTCTTAATACATAATCATAATCATGCCACTAAAGTTAAGCAACTTTTTGACGTTAATACATTTAAATAGGGTTATATCCAATTAATAATAATTATTCTCTAGTTCGAACTCTAGTACCTACTCACAATAACTAATGAGCCACGCTAGTTTAAAATGTAATGCTAACGTTAAAGTGAATACGCATAAGTGAATACAGTGGTATTTATATACAAAAAATTATGTATTCTGTATTCGCGGCTTAAAACTAGCAGTAGCTTAATTTATTACCTTGTATCTATTGTAAAAATAGGACTAACGTGTCGTTAATAATTTCCTTCCACGTCACTATCAAAGCTGGTCGGCGGGCGTGGTGGGCAGCGTGCCAGCATGTAATCTGGCGTTAATAACTCAACGGCGGACCCTGGATCCGATAGATCGCTACTCGCAGATCTGGAAGATCTGACATTACAGATTGCCTCAAATCTTGGGCCCAATTTACAAGGTTCGTAGCCAATTCGCCAAATAATTCGTTGAACAAATTAATGACTCCCAATTAATGGTTATGCCTACGTATTCAAACGATGCTGTTTTGATTCCTAATTGTATTGAGGTATCTTGTTGGATTTCGATATAAAGAGAGTAACTTCATTATTTGGTTATTAAGAATTGAAAAATACCACCGTTTTTTTATTATTATGTTCTTTCTGTTTCTTTCTTTTTTATAATTATTATCTCTTTAATTTGCTGAGCTTTGTAGATTAAAGATTGATCTCACAAATTTCTAATATTTCATCCTAGTTTACCAATCAGATCATACAATGTTGGGTGATGCAAATATTTGTTTATTGACAACTATATCCAATTTGATAAATTAGCGTTCGAAGAGCGAAAATGGAATCGTACTACATTTCTCACAAAGTATACTGACATGCCCAAAATTATCTTACTGTCAGGTCAAGAAAAAATACATTATATAAAGAAACACATCAAAGAGCGAATATTAGACAAAATTCAATAAATAAATAAATCAGTTAATAAATCTATTAGTTTGAGCTGAAACTGGAAACAAAATGTCTGGCAAAAAATATCCATAAATTATAGATATTTTTTAATATAATTATCCGACCAACCACAAGGCGTGTAAGTACATACATCTGATACTTGGTCACAGTCGCCGTCTTAAGGCACCCTCGCCCGAACGCTGTTAGCCGCGTTTTTCATACCGCGTAACTACGTAAATCTATTCTACGATAATCTACGAGTAGTCTAACATCTATCACATCTAGTCTATCACCATCTATACATATTCTATCTACATGGTTTATTTGAAATCAGAATGAATTCCTATTACTAGGAATTACATGGTATAAATAAATAAACAGTTCCTATATTAAACATTATGAGGTCAGACAGAAAATACTAGGAATTTGATTTAAAGGAAAAGAACATTTTTCAGATATTCGTACGTTTTATTTGCGTATTATTATGAAATAAACATCCTTTCGATATCCAGTAAATGGGAACTGCGACATAATTTCCCATGGATTTTTATTTATTCCTTCATAGTTTCACTATCCTAAATGAACATTATTAAATTGCTAAGCAAATGAAAAAATTTTGTAAAACTGAATTTACCTATATTATGTCTGCCTTGCCAGGCCCTTTATGTGTTTCTCCACTTCTTCAAATTGGTATTTCCTTTGTTACACCACCGTTGACGTAACAGAAAGACTATGTGTATTGTATTGTATTATAAAGTTCAGTAAACAAGCAAGTAAAAGGGGGCATAACTGTGGACGAGACCACAGTTGTGGACGCCGTCCCTGAGTTATTTTGTAACGAATCCTAAAATTAAGCTATGTAATAGACGTGAGTCGTTTTAATCATGGATTTACCAAGGTTATCCAAATATCCAAGGTCGCATTGCCTCTTCATGTTTGATGGTGTGTTAATATAACTCTACTTTCAACCTATCACTCCCCAAAGGGTTCCAGAGCAATTGGACACCTGCCAATCTTCAACTGCCCATGTGCCGGCTCGCTCTTTCTAAGCATGTGCCAACTTTGTAGAAAGCTATCCTCTAAGGTATTTCCGAAGCGCTATTATAAGTGTTTCAGAATTGGTGTTCGACAGACCTAAAGTAGGTTGCTAGGATAAAAGTAGGATTGATAATTTATTGACGGTTACAAAGGTTGATAGGCGCTTGTTAGAAACGACTTCCCCAGTTATTATTGACAAAAGTTATTATTGACTAATTTTGTCTCCACTTGTTCTATTTAAAAATATGTCGATTACATTACTTATGTGTCTTCTAATAAACCGTATACTCTAATTACTGTAATTAAGTGTAAAACCTAATAATTTTGTAATTACTTAATTAGAATCTATATCTGTTTGAAATTGATCGGAGGCGACTTATGTTACTAAGACCACAATTCTATTATTAAATAATTGGACGGAAGAGAACTCGAAATTACATTAAATTGTTCTTTTTAGTTATACTAAATAAAAAATAATATAATATGAACGATAATTAAAAACTTGCTGAAGCTCATCAGCTAAAATATTATCGTCCCACAGGTCCCCTACAAGGGAAGTAGACAGCGCCGAGTGCAAAATATCTTTGACTGGACGTGGTGCCTCTGTTTCCATAAAACATCTCTAAAGCCAAGTTGAGATTGCATTAGTTTCAGCGCAGCTAAGCCCACACCAGCAGTGTTGTGTTTGATTTGGAACGGACAAACAGTTGCCGTCCTGCATACTTTGGTTGTGTACGTGAAATTCCAATACCACCGTAGCATTTAGCTGTGTGGAAATAGTAAAAAGGTCACTTCGTGCGTTAAGGGTTATTCTGCAAAAAATATGCATATCGGGAGCAGAAGACCACGTGTGCTAATATAAAACTGACCCACTCCTTGAAGAGTCCGAAAAGCGGTGATCCGAAAGGAGGAAAAGACGCATATTGAGAAGGAGTCTGGACAAAATGAGAATCGATGTTAATAATCTAATTTAGAAGTAAATATAGCGGCTATACTTAGAACCGTACGAACCAAACCTGTAGGTATGACTTTCTTCCTCGAAATGTTTGGTACTGAATAGAACTCGTGTCGGTTTGAAGGGCGTATTGTCGGTTGATGTTTTATGAATGTGAAATCATTATTTATCACTCATCCTTTGGGTATTTGAAATGATACATATATTCAAATGTGTAAGGAGTATGGCATATTTTTTAATACAAACAGCTCTTTTATTATAAATTAATCACATTCATATTTGGTCACACTCAAACTCAAATATGATAGAAGTAAATAAATTTATTTTGCTTAACTACATTTCGCTATCAATTGGTTATGTAATAATGTTTAAGTGTAAATTCCAATATTGTCATTATAAATGGCATGTGTGATATGTGCCGTCCCACATAAACCGACTTCGCAACTTTCAGCAACAAGCCACAGAATTCCATCTCATCGCCGGAACTAGAACAAGTGTAGAACAAACGTGGATACAACGTTATAGAGACACGAAATCGCGAGTTTAAATACGGCGCGGCAACAAAACTTTTCGAAAATATGGTTTTGTGGCGTTGAATTACATTTTGTTCCAAAATACCACTCCGTTTCAGTTCGTGGTCGACCGCGAAAAAGGAAACCTATAATATTTCACGCAACCACCAAATTAAATTCGAGTTACACGTTAAATTATGTAATACATATACAAAATAGCCTTCAAAATATACGCATTTTACGCAACAGGTGGCTATAATTTTATTAAGGGTATATTATCTTACTCTCGGACAACGATATGTGATAGCACACGTAATTATCGTACTCTTAGTCCTAACTGGGAGACGACTTGACAACCTAGAGAGTTTTCATAACAAGGGTATTTTCATTTTCAACCGTCGCAAATACGGCTTTGCCAATAATTACCGAAGCAAAGTAAAATGGCTTACTACGACCAAAGGTGTAACATTATTTTTGTTATCATAAGTATGTGTCCATGTCCTTATGCGTCGCTTATCAACAAAATATCCCCGTCACCCAGGGGCAATGCCGTAAGACACTGAATACGGCCTTGGACCATACCTATAGAACCTTGACGTTTTTCATCATACTAAAATTCTTTCAAAATCCGTAATCACTGGGCTTTCCTACAGAAATGTTATGGAAGCATAATATTTATTCTTAGTACACGCACATTGCAGAGTGCACGCTACACTAGCCATTTAGGGCAACCTAGAATAAGCTAGATAATAAACCCACAACCTAATAAAATCCAACTTACAACTAGAAACCGTTTATTAAAGATTCGATTACGGAAAGACCACCACCTATAAGGACCTACAGCATCTGCAGTATTACTTGCAGTGGTTAGATTAGGCTATTAGAAATATTACGGTCACTTTGGATATAGATGATCTTAATTAGTCCTGGTCGATGTTGTCTATGAACAATGGGTCAGTAAGAAGCTACTTGTGGCCTTAATACTTTCAGTAGATAAAAAATTGTTGCTCGCAATAGACAAACCACGTACTGATAATTTGATTTTACGAACTCGACGTCTATTTGCTGAATGACAACAAAAACGTTTTTACTGCGTAATGATCATTTGTTTGGACTAACATCCATTGGCAGACGTCACAATGTTGAAATACGAATGAATTAAACGGATTTAGCGTAAACCTATTTTGTCCATAAAATTGTATTTAACATCGATGTCCATTTGTTTGTAGTAACACATTGTTTTAGTTTGTATTAATGCTATCTTATCCCGCTATACTTTTGTCTTAACACGCTGGTTTTTGCCGAATCATCTCCTCACTAACATTATCTGTCTTATAATTTGTCTTTACTACCTCGACTATTTAAACTGCAGGACCTTAATTTGCTGAGACAGCGAATAATTTTCCAATTTAAAATCTGCAGTTTTGTGATTTTCAATTAGCAATTTAAATTCTAAGTCTGAAATTCATTTCAATACATAATCCATTGAATATAATCATTTGCCATTCCTGCGATTGTCTTTTGAAATTCTATGTAGATAATCCTCAAAAATGTGTGGCTCTAAGTCCATAATATCATTTAGAACGTTTGGTCTGCCTTTAAAGTTTGCTAAACTTGTAGTAAATTGTTGTTTCTTAAAGTATAGTTGCAAACGATTCTTTCTTAGCTCTACAAACATACGACTCAATCTATTTTTGTCGTCGTAGTAAAAATTTGTTAGTTATCGTTCCTTTTACATTATAACACCCCTACCCCTACTTCAAGATTCAATATTTTCTAACCAAATGTCGTCTGGAAGTTATCGCTTCCCGAACGATAAGGCCGCTATTTGTACTCCCAATACATATTACCATTTATATTTTTTGCACATGGAGTGCCAATAACAAGGATAAATAATAATAATACAAACCAATTTCATTTAAAGAAGTAAAGAACAAAATCTTCTAAGTAACCCTTATTACTTGTTGCGAATTCAAAACAATTTAAGTAGGAACAAGCACCATCAAATTGGATTACGCGTATTAAGACGAAAATCCGAATGCGATACAACTTTTCCGAGACATAATGGAGTCATTAACGTAAGCCTTTACGTAAGAACACTTACAGATAAGGGCTCCCGAGCTTAATGACGTTTCGGTACACTCGATAGTATGTACGTTTCCGTAATATGTTGATAGTACTAGCTTACTTGTATTCGGGGCAATTTAGATTTCATTGTGATAGGATTACTAGTATTTGGCTTAGCTACACAAGTTAATGATACTACGGGAATTTATGAATATCGTTTTACCTCCAGATTCGTGCTACATCCAGGGAATAGATTCACGTAAAGAATGGAAATTGAGTTTTCGTATACTGCTTGTTTGACTCCCTGCTTAGTCTAGTGGTTACAAGCGTGACTGCTAACTGCAAGGTCTTGTGTTCGAGCCCTGAATCGGGAAAATAATATTGGGTTTTTCTAACTTGAAGTTCCCAGTAGGTAATAGTTCGGAATATGAACATTTATAAGCATCGACCGCGACATCAGCTAGAGTTAAATTAGGTATGAAAGTAAAAATATTCTTTATTTTCAACCACAAATCTTGGATCTATTTCAATAAATTTTTGGCCACTAATAATTAAAGAGCATCGATGTTATTAGTTGACAACTTTATTGGAATCCATAACAGTATTTTGTTGGCTTAATTTTGCTGATTCAAATTAAATCATTGCACATTTGTTATCTAAACAAAACTTAATACTGAATGCTAAATTAATACAAATCGTGATAAATATAAACTGCATTTCGTTACCATTGTTTGTATAATGTACACATAATATGCGAATAACAAAAACTTTGTTAATCATGGACTTGTGTCCAATTAAATTAAACGGTATATCAATTACCTATGTCTGTATTTACTGATAAACACTATTGTAATGATTAATGTATTACTTACTTTAACACCTACTAACTAATGATATTATGAACAACAAAGGCTAGATTCACTAGTTGTGCTAACGCCAATATTCCTGTAACACTATTCTTGCTCCAAATCTGCTGAAGATATTCATGAGCGTCGGCACACGCAGCTCCCTGCTTATTCACTGCTTTTATTTAATTAGAACATAACAGTTTAAAGTCACATTTCTTATAGGACTATAGTCCTCGTATGAAAAAGTATAATTCGACTATTTATTATCTTTTCTACTTAGAAATAACAATGAAAACGCCATAATATAGTGCACGGTGTTTTAGCAAGGCACAGTTATCTGATATCCTTGAGAGTGTCCAAGCAAATAAAAGTTTCCAAAGGCCGATATTTTTTTCGTAACTTTTGACGTTAGCGTCGGAATATATAAGCAACCTTAATGAAAAAATGAAGACGTTCCTAAAAGAAAATGGCAGATATTTTTTTAGAGCCTTATTCGTAAGTATTCTTGTGGTGCAACTTGCTTTTAACAATCTCTAATGTAATAATAAATATAATATAATTTAACCTGATGAAGATAGTATCTTTGAGTAGTACAATAATGATAACGATTAAAAAAAAGGTTTCAAATCTGAGCTATGGCAGAATTAAACGAAATATGAGTAGAAAGAAGTATAAAATATAATAGCGTAGCAATCTTAAAAAACCATTATCTTCCAAGCAACTTAAAATTCAAAGCTAAATAGATATAGAAGGGGCTAGAAAGCGACACAAGACGATCTAACAAATCCTTGGAAAATTGCTAATATTGTCACGTGTTCAGCAAATTGTCATAGTTAATAATTTAGTTACAATCGAAATGGAACGAAGCTGTCTGGACTGGTTGAACGAAATTATTTCTGTTTCGTGTACAGCGCAATTTTGCACGAAATTAGTGTCGTGCAGCTTTCATTTTATTTATTTCAAACGCAACAAGTGCAGAAGCGGGGTTTTCAAATTTATGCAATACTGCTAGCGTCATAGCAACAGTGATGAAAGTACGAATTAATACGTAAGCATTAAGAAACAGATACTAGTTTTAGGAATTAAATAACATTTGATTGTATTAAATTTTCGAAAGAGCGAGAACCACATTATACTGCTAAAGTTAAAAAGAAAATTAATTGACACTGCAGATTTCGACGGTAATATTACGTAGCAATATACTAATAATAAGCTTTTTAATTAGATACTAAATACAATAAAGTCGGTATTCATACATACTACATACGTACATTTTGAAACTTAATATTTTAGTGGAATATTCGCCCTTTGCAATTTAAACGTGGAAGCAGAGTTAAGGAGTTAGTAGTCGCTTACAAAACTATTTATAGTGTTAGATAAGGCACGACATCTCTTGTTTATGCTGCGCCGGAAGTCTTTAGGGCGGGCGACCGCTGGGCGGAACGGTTGCCGAATCATGTCGTTACAGGACGCTTGTACTTTCGTTTCACACTGACGATGCTTTTGACAATCTTGCCTGATTGTATCAAGAACGAAAAAAATAAATTTATATGTAATATTTTGTCACATATAACAATTGTACAACCACGTCGAATATCTTTAGACAAATGACCTTTGAACGGTCCATTAATACACAGTCAGTGTGCCAAAAGAATTAAAAGACATCATAATGAAATAGACACGCTTATAAAGGCAATAAAAAAATTGCAAAGATAGCATACCCAGACTATTGAAATAATTATATTGAAAATACTATTATTATTAATATTACCCTTTAACGTTGACTATATTTTAGTACCGTATGTCACATTATCGTCATTGTCAGCGGAAGGAAGCGTTGTGATAGTGTATTTCTGTTCGAACGATAAGCTAATTAACTCAAAATAAAATAACTACGTATTTACGACGATTGTATGATGTGTAGTATTTGTTGTACTAATTACTGTTAATAGTTCAGTTCCAGTTATTTCGCAATTTTCTCCGGTTTATGTGTGAAGTACCGTATACACCACTATACGTACCACTAATTAATGTTATAGTCTGACTTTTAAAGAGTTCTGGGTTCGATTCCCAACCAGTTAATTATAATTTATATCGTAAATAACTATATGCGTACTGTATGCGTACATATTAGTATGCTTAAATGTCTTTTTATTGACATACATATATTTGGTAGCCAACTGTAATAATATAAAAATAATTGAGACATTTCAACACATGGCCATCTGATACCAAAGATATGCTTCAAGATAGCTTGTGTTTTGATAATCAGACGCCTAATAAAATACATATTTACAAACTTATGCAGATATTTTTTTTCACATAGACACAAATAAATAGTAGCGCTATATTTCCTATGGGTGGCAATTGAACCCACGATCCCCGGCACAACAGTCAGGTTCACGAACCACTACACCAACGGGCCAGCACTTGTTATTACTTAACAAAATGGCAGTTCACAATAAGAGTTCACAATAACAAACTTATACCGACTTTGTACACAGCAATATGTTCTTTTGTTCGGTGGGTTCGAGTCGGCGGCCATTTTGCCAGCGGCGTTTAAGCGGTTGATTCCACAGGCTCTTGGACACAAGGACGTTCGGAATTATTACCGACGGAAATATTATCTTCCATTTACATAAAATACATATTCATGTACCTTTTGTCGATTATTACTTTATTTGTTATTGATAACAGCGAAAATATGCCCGCGAAATCCCGGGAGAAATTCATGACCTGCAAAGGAACAGGAAAGTGTTGCAGCCATGTTATTATTTTATTCCTGAGATTAGAGCAGGTGTAAAATAAAAAAACCTTGATTATCAGATAAATATAACGAATGATAATCGTTTTAACTTTAGAGGAAATTATTCTTTTATTTATTTTAAAATTAATTAAACCGCTTACAACATGACACATTTTACATGTCAATGTTTAATAATAAGTAAAATAGTATGTAGATTATTTTCATCGTAACATTAATTTGCGGTAGCAATTTGAGGCTTTAGATCAACTGATCATACATTGAATAAATTTAATTTTGCTAAATTTAACGATTCAGCAACCTTACCCTCGTTCCTAATTTTACGTACAAAATGATTTTTATTTGGTCCTATATAGGTACACCTTTTGTATCCTTCGTTCCTATGCAGTGTTGCAGTACTTTTATTGATATTCCCGGTGTGGGAATAAGATCCGGGGATAATGTACCTGGGGATGTAAGATTGTGTATGTAATCTTGTGCAGGAGCCGGTCCTTGCGGAATTCACATTCAGCTGAGCTGGAAAACTTATATGTTTTATAGATCTGACAGTAAGTTCGGATTAGGGTTAAATTTATTTTTTATTTATTCTTATTATTTATATGTACATAAATGCTCGTAGTAGGATACAATTTTTATAAAATTTTTAATACTTTTTTTACCTTATTCAAATCAAAGTGCTTGTAACCCCGACATGCTTGCAAATTGCGATTGCCTGTCTAGTCGACGGCCGCTGATGGCAAATTGCTACAAGCGTTCTTGTACTTTGTATAGCACATAGCAGTGATTTTCGGTTTTTAACGTTACGTAGCGACCGTTAGGCGTTCACCCTTGCCGGTTAACTACAAACTTATCGAGAATAATTGCTTTATAACATTGATTTACAATTGGTTTAAGTAAAATAGTACAATATTTTTATTGGAACACCGCAACCTTAATATGGTTTGTTTTTAATAATCATAGATTTTAAGTAGGTCAATCGAGCCATCTCGAAGAAAGACTTTCATTGTTGTTGTTGAAGAAAGCTAAGCGCTGTGAAACTTCGAGCCTGTTTCTTAGTGAATTAGCAAAATTCATTTGTTTTCAACTCTGTGATCTCTGGAGCTGAATGAAAAATAATAATTTTGGAATGTTTAAAATTTAAATTTTGGAATGTTTGAAGTCTGTCGTACAACATTTTATGTTGATACTTGCAACTTTATAGTTAACTCTCTTCAAAGATAAATATTTGCTACGCTCTTGTATCATGACCTTGGCAAAGGTTGAGGTAAAAAATGTATTTTATTAATTCTATTCAAATTCCAGGCTCCATTATAAAATGATGGTCCGCAATTATAACCGTTTGAGAGTCGCTCCATTCACCCAGTCTAGTATTTTACAATCCATCCTAATTAATTAACATTCTTTCATATATCATTTAAAATAAAAGTATTTTTATTGTATCATAATTATACGCAAAATGTACGTTGCAAAGGTAGAGATATTAGGAGGACGGTGCCCTTTGCCTACCCCGGCAGGGACAGAGCATATGTGTGTACAGAAAGTATAAGTAAATGTATGTATATATATACCCAAATTGTTAAATAATATTAGAGTACTGTTAGCCCAAAGGTCGAAATTGGATCATGATCATTATTTAAATTTTGAGTAAATTGTACATATATGAATTTACAGATTTTGAATATTTGTTTTTCTACCGTCGAATGAGTACATTCTTTAACTGCGCAGTAACTACCAAACAATATTTCAAATAAACTAGTTTACAATCAGAGCAGATAAGATATAATTCATTGTTTTGTCATTTTTATCTTTATCTATATATCGTATGCACATACATATATGGCCTTAAATATCATTGAAATTATACTTTATCACATTACGCGGCATAATTCGGAATGTCAAAACGAAATCCTGTTGCAACGAAGCATACCACATAATTTATTTGCTTCTATATTCTGTATACTCCACATAAATTATTTAAATTCAGTCGAAAAACAGCATCAAATTGCTCACAACAGCACCCGTTCTTAACTGAATGTACTTCAAAACGAACACAGAATTGTAAAGCAGTCTAAATAACTTATGCTAAGTAAGTCCGACGTGAATGCTCTATAATATCCATTGTTGGACCTATTCACACAAAATATTTTACATCGCCGACAACATTATCGCTAGAAACAGAACAGCGCTCACGAAACGGTACGCGTGTAGGTACCTCACACCACTGTTGTATTTTAATAAATAAGAAATTCGTAAACTAAGCGCTGGAAGTGCTTAAAAACACTCGCTCTGCCGTCTTAGCGCGGTGGGCGCCTCTCGGAGAAATTCGTGCAACTTTATGCATGCAAAATGGATTTACGCGCTCGAAAATATGACCCAAGAGTGCACCGTTCCAGATAATTGCTGTTAGACTCGTCTCGTAATGAGCGGGAACGTTGGGCGCATACTCGTAATTTCACGAGTTGGTCCTTGATTAGGCGAAATTTTCCCGTCTGCTCGTAACCGTTGGCCCTAAAACTAAACAGATATTTTTGGGAAGTAACTAGAGTAACGTTTTGTTACGTTTTAACTAGATTATTTTAAGTTTTTATTTCATTCGCTAAAATACCTTATTGGATTTGAGTTTTTAAGAGTAATGCTACAAATATACAAGTATTGCTTTGGTAGGAACACACTAGGTGAACGCTAATTAATACTGTAAGAACAATGTATTCAATACAATGTAGTCATTTTTGCGCTGAAAGTTAATCATAGCGATTGTTTCATCTCTATATTATTATTACTCAAAACAATCGTCAGTTTCCATATAATTTCATTACAGTATTTATAAAAAAAACCTAATTTCACATTTCAACCCTGGACATAGGGTTCTACTATATTTTTATTTGGCATAAATAACTATAAATTAAAGTATGTAGAGCAATTTCAAGCGAAATATAAGTTTTTACTCTTTCCCCGGCAGTCAAGAAGCTTTTAACTGTATGCATTTTGGTTAAAATTTGTCTCGCGGCAACATCACCCAAGAGTGCAGCGTTCTAGATAATTGCTGTTAAAATGGACTCTTAATAGAGGTAAGCGGCGTCATTTTGCAAG
The DNA here is from genome assembly GCA_018244815.1 of Parelbella polyzona. Taxonomy (NCBI): domain Eukaryota; kingdom Metazoa; phylum Arthropoda; class Insecta; order Lepidoptera; family Hesperiidae; genus Parelbella; species Parelbella polyzona. Next base: position 469 of record DWMF01000851.1, on the reverse strand, counting down.
TGGTTCCTTGATTGGGTAAAATTCTCTGATCTGACTCCACAAGCTTTGTAATGCTTCCATAGAGGCTTTTAACATTTTCATGAAGTATCGCAACATCGGGACGGATAATCTTAACAAGTTATACGTCCACTCATTTGGGCAGGCACAACTAGTGCTGGTTGACGAGCCCTAAATCTTAAGGCCTAACAAATCCTCTACCGACTCAAGTAAATTATTTGGGTAGATAGAATAGAAGAAAACAACCTATGTGATTGATAAAATAAAAATTAATTATTAAAATAAACAGATAGCTTTTTAATTATATTTAATAAGCCATTTGGTACAATATTGATATAATTAGGTAAGGGTTCAGTCTCGGGTTTGTTAGGCAAATGAATGTTAAATTTAAATATTCTTTTTTCCTTTGAGCGATTGTATATTATGTTTTATGGCGTCCCGAGCACCCCTGAGTACATATACATAGAGATTA
>DWMF01000850.1:0-12952 GCA_018244815.1 Parelbella polyzona | reverse complement strand
GTGGAAACTTTACTGAAGTGTGTACTGATTTTATTGTTCTTTTATAGTATGTAATACTGTATTGTTTGTTTCCCAAAGAAATAAAATAAAAAAAAAAAAAAAAAAAAAAGACAAAACAGATATGCACTGCTATAGTTACGAGAAGCTCGCGGCCGGATGAGACTGTAATCAAACGGGAGCTTTGCTATTAAAAGCATGTCAGATCTGGAAGAATAGAGACCCAACCTGCCCCGTGGGGATCTGGCGTAATATAAAATTAACTATGTTCATTTTCAATAATAACTGGTAAAATGGACGTAGTCCCTGTGTAGGTACCGCTAGAGAATAAACAACTAACAAATTATGTATGTATTTAAATACATTTTTATAAATTAAATTTCACTAGCATTTAAGAATGTCTTTAAATTAATTATCTAACAGTTATTTGTTACATTTTCAAAGAGCATCTTAAGTAATGTTGATACCGTTTTCTCTACGAGCGGTCTCTTTCACTGGCACAAGAATATATATATGTTTTCGGTCTGCATGTAAAAATGTCATTGTGCGTCCACTGGAATAAGTGTATCCATAGGGTTGGTTTGTTTAGGCTATTTAATGTGTTTTGTTTTTTATCATCATGATTTTGTTTTTTTTCATCGTCATCAATCCTTTATAACTATCTCTATTCTAATCTATTCTCGGATACGGATCTCCTCTCGTAGTAAGAAGGATAATAAAGTTTGCCATGCAGGCCGATATCGCGTTGGTTTTAGATTTGATTAGCCTTAGAATAAGCTATGTTCTACGATCAAAATATGCCAATTTTCTTATGAAATTTCTCCATTCTGAAATTTTGAAATCCGCCAAACCCTCAGCGGAGTAGCGCGGAAAATTAAGCAGTTACAAGGACTTTTAATTAAGGCTCGGTCGCAGTGGGTGTCAATTAGGCTGTACAGCCCAACTCGATTAGACATTCATATTTTTGCATGTTTGAAAATGTGCTACCTTTTTATATCTCTATCTAGACGTCGCCTAGGTTCTATATTCTAGGGATTTTCAAACAGAACCTTCATTTCCATCGGATAAAACTCTAAAATAACAACGACGCCTGTATCTCCCCGAAAGAAGTACCTACTCTAAAAGAAAACCATATATTTTCATGCAAGGGTTAGGCAGACTGACTTATCGTATTGTATGTTTTGTAACATATTAAACCTGTATAAACATTCCATATTGATCTATTCTAAAACGTCAGCTGCTATGCCGCAGTAGTAAATGATTCGCTAACTATCAGTCGCACGGGAAGGCTTGCAGTGGGAATATTTTATCACATGACATCACTAACTGCAGTTTGCACTCTCTCAGCTGGCCGTATCGGCATATGTGCACTGAAATGGCCTTGGATGACTAAAATCTCCTCAGAAATGTTACAACCATATCGAATTTTATACAAACACGCATGAACGTAGGCATATATATACAAACATAACACACTTACACAACAAAATATTATCACGCCTGCATTTTCCCGAAGAGGTAGGCGGAAGAGTGTAGTACACACCCACGCTTCACCAGTTACGTATACACACATACATTCTAATATACTCGTATGCATTTTTATTATATTGATGTAGCCATATTTCTCTTTTATTCCATTTAAAACTTAACATTTGTCCAGGTAGAGGATTTGGGCACCCAGTAACAGAGGTTTGTTCCCTGTATTCCCGGTAACCTGTATCTCATATTCAGTTTAATTTACAACCTACAAACAAATATACTATCTGTGGGAAAGACTATTTAGTTCCGTAAATACATTCTTATTGATCAAAATTGGGCATAACGCAGATATGTAGATACAGACTAGTAGGTTGATTGTATAACGCACTTATAGTTGCTTACCTCCGTTTGTGGTCACCTGTGACATGCCTCGCCATTAGCACCCTTGTGCCTCTCACCTATAAAATTGTTGGAACCTCACCACATAGGTCGCGTCGGTTAGAATGATCCTGCTGTTTCAGTCAAGTTTATGTGTTGAGCGAAGCAACGAACTCACCTCAGTTGAGCGCCATTAAACGGAATAATTAGGCGGTACGGTTGGCAAAACAGTTAATTCGTGGCTATTGTATTGCTTCTAAACGACAACATAACATCACGCGTGTATTTTTTAGAAGGTATCCCAGAGCAGTAGTGTAGTACACTCCCATGTTTCACTACTTATGCTATAAGCCCCAATATGGAATATGACAGAGGCTTATTGCATTACAATTTGCATATCGAATCGAATTCAGGACCTCTTGATCAATAGTTGTGTTTACAACCAATACACCGACGAAACTGGAAGATAGGATTTATAAAGTCAGAAAAGTGTAACTGTTAAATCTATGCAACGCCGCAGGAATAAACAGAAAATTGTAACTGTAAGGTCTTGAATTAGTTTGATCTCGTATCTCGTTCGCTTCCGTCGCTTGTATACATAATATGCATAATGTCGTGTGAACTGCTACATTGTAACGCCCGCGGCGCGACCACACATTGTTTTTCTTTATCATCGTTCATGTGTGAAGCTAAAGGCAGCCTTCCAAGAATGCTGGTCGAAAATATTCGCTTGCGGTTTCTCTGATAAGTTAATTGCAATAATTATTTCTGATAAGTACATTGATTTTTAATTAATTGTAAACAAAAATAATAATATTTTTTTTTTTAAATTACAATTGGTTTTGTTTATTTTCATTTTATGGCTCTTAACAATCCCTTTACTCAATTACTAAACATTTTTTTTCTAAAGCTTGCTCTTTCATCTTGATACCTTCGTTCTCAAAAATAATGTTTATTACAAAAAGCAAAATAGGTTAAAAAATTAACCCTTTTCAAAAGTATAACTGATAAATTTCATCGAAATTGGTTTCATCGAAAAACAAATTTCGACTCAACCGCTACAAGTTTAGTCGAAAAGTGTAACAGAGACAGCATCCCTTCCATATCATTAATTAGTGTAGATTCAATTCACGGTGTTATTTTAATTTTCATGTATATTAGCTGTTTATATACCATATTCTGTTAAGACAGGATTTTCAAATCTTAGATCTCATTTTACACATTTCAACTTATTGCTTTGTCTCGCTATTTTCGAACTTATAAATATGTCAAATAATGTTCGTTGCTGACGGTACCAGGTGCAACTATCAGCTTTTAAAGCTCCGTAACTAGCTGACATCGGACCTTTTATTTACCGTTTGTTCAAGTAGCGCTCAAATAACAAAACTCACTAATTCCTCGTTCCTTTATTCTACATACGTGTTTTAACAGTTGATAGTAACATTTATACATTCATATAGTTTTCTTGTAACCTGTAATATCAGGTACTTTTATACTAAATCCTTACTGTTCATAACTTCTTAGTTCGTTTTAAAACGGATCAGTTCATGCATTATACACGTGGCTTACTATTTTCTTTAGTTTGCGACAATAAAGTTTAGACTGCACAACAACCGTTCCCTGAAATATATAAAGTTTAAACCAAAAATTTGTATTAAAGGAATGGTTCTCGACTCTGGCGAATATTCTGGCCTGGAATAGTTTTTATTATATCAACATAAAACCCAACTTCACTCATAATTGAAAAAGAAACGGAATGGCGGAAGCGGTTGATTGTCGATGTATTAAACAAAAAAGAGTAAAGCCGCTTTATGGAATGTTTTCCGCGGGACGTCACGAAAGAAGTCAGCAACTCATTTCAATAGTATAGTGGGAGGGAGAGAGAAAACGAGCAAAAGGGAATACATTGAAATCTGTTCTTAGACTTGTGCTGCATGAATGGGAGGGCTGTGGCGCGGGATATTGGACAAATGTGAGCGTTTTTGTGGGTTATAGGGTTCTGTAATATTCCCAAATATTTGACAAAAATGGATATTTGACTAATACTAATATTTGACAACTACATCTGACATTTGACATTATGGGGGCACTGAATCCATTAGCAAAATATTTATTTTCATGTACAATGTTATCTTTGTTTATAAAATGTTGCGGTGTTTTTAAAAGTAATAACATCGCAATTATGTAACTTTGACAATGAAAAAGCGAAATTAAATCGAACAAATTATTTATCAATAAAAAGAAACTTATTGTTGCTGCGATGAATAATAGTATTATTAAAACTTTTGTACCTCTGCTAACGGTACCCTGAAAAATGAGACCGCTATTACCTACAACATTTTTGCTTTTATTTGGCGACGCTGGCGGTTTTCGCTTTGACACGGCACTACCGCGCCTCAAGTGCATTCGTACAAAACAAATTACGAATAAATTGCAATATTTCGTAATAAAAAATATTTCTGTTCTATTGCAATTTTACGTTTCTCAACATTCTAGTTGTAACATAGTATAACATCAAGCCTGTATATCTCCAAAGGGGAGACGCAGGGGGGTGAAACGCAGGAGTGTCTTATACTTCTCTGCCTACACCTTCGGCGTTTACAGACTTGATGTTACGTTTAATTTTACATACTCATCATTACTAGCTTGTCTCGGACCGCCCTATCCTCGACTTACCGCATCCAGTTTCTGCTAAAGATACTTACGAAGCGTTCAAGAGTTATGTTCTTTATCTTGACAGATGATTACGTGTACTGGGAGATAAACATCTTGGGAAATGTCACCGCAAGGACCTTTGACCTAATATCAACATCCTGTTCATCTAACCATCAAATAGATGCGGGTTTCTCAACGGCGACCAGGATATGCTAATAATTGGCTAAACTGTATAAAATTGGCTAATTTGCTCTCAGGTTATTGTTCCAAAGGACCTCAGAGGTTTTTGGAGAGCACTTGTCTTGTGCGGAGCTTGAAGTACAAATGTTGGTTTGGTATTGGGTTATTTAACATTGAAGGCTTTAGGTTGAAGGTTAATGATAATAACGTCATTCTGAATATAATTTATTTCATATGATATGTAAACTGCTTACATGTACAATGATATTACTATATTGGCGAAAGTAATATAAATACATATATGTTGGCAATTGGGGACACAAGACTCTCAAGTGCCGCAGAATAGCCCACGAATACTAGAGCGAATGAAATTCAGTGCTGCAGGAGACTATTACTACGTATCAGCGAAATCTGAGCTTGCTTCCTTTTACCTTCAACTATATTTTTAAGACAATAATATTTTATAATATTTTTTATTTTTAAGGTGTGATAAGTAATTTCAAGAATTTTTTTGTCCATTATAGTCAAGATGTGTAGCACCAGACGTACCATAAATAATTAATGAAAAGCAGAATTTCATTTCACGAGTTTTCTCTATCTATCTATCTAACAATGTATTAATATGCTAACTAATTATTTGTAATCTTAAAATATTTTGCATTGAGTAAATAGATACATTGACTTCACCTTAAAAGTCGGGAATTCGAAATACTGGCAACAATATGTTACGAGCGTCCGAAATAACTTTCAACAACAGTGTAATGCACGTCGACAGTAATCCAGCGAAACTATTACACGCCGCGGGATTACCTCGCAACTGTTCAGTTCGGTTGCCGTACGTTTATGCATGAAGCGTTTTAATCCGATTCCGATATCGTATCGTGCTGTCGGAATGTGCGGATTGTTGGATAGTAACGAGCTATGAATGGCCGTTGATGGACACGCATTAATGACTGCGAAAATCATTGACTATTGTCGCTTCTTAAAAAAAAAAATTGCACTTCTGTAGAAATTTAACCGTTTTTAAATGCTGTTGGAACCTTTTCAAGTGTTATTATATTTGCAATTTACAACTATCTGTAATTGTTAGTATTTTAGCGAGTCCCAACCTTTCAGTTAACACTAACTTTATCGTAATTCTTAGTCCGTTTGCAACCCCTAAACTTTGTAAAACACCCAACCATTCTTGCAACCTTCCAACCCTTCTGTACCTTGTAATTTTTTTCATAAGCTGCAACGTTTTATGTAGGCGATAGCCTTTTCCATCCCACGACAGACTACGGATACCTATCATATCTATGTACGGTCAAAATAAAACAGCCTACGAGAGTTTTTAAACAACATTTGATATTAATTGCTTTCGAGTGCAATGCTCACATGCAACGCCTGCGTTTCAGCACTAAGCCAACGGATGTATCTGTGGAAACTGGGATTACCTCGCAACTTGCACTTTATCGGTACTAGTAGAAACATTTTTGCAGTGCAAAATATTAATGTTAATGTGCAAAATGTTAACGTTTGTGAGGAAGAAGTAATTATTAATGTAGAAAAAGTTTTTAAATGTTAGATGGTCTACATATGGAAGAGTACTTAGGCTCGGTGGGATGATGATTTGCGAAAGGTTGCAGGCAGAAGCTGGATGTGACAAGCTGAGGACAGGTTGTTATAGCGCTCGGGCAGGCCTATGTTCAGTAGTGGACTGAAATAAGCTGATGTTGTTACTGTATACAAAAGGCACTTTAGCGGCGTACAGCTAAAAATACAGAAACTATTTATTGTGGAAGGGAAGTGAACATTGGAATAAATAAATGATAAATATCTTAGACGTCTTCGGCCGCGGCCATCTGTTACCAAACTAGGCGGACCATGTGCTTTGGCAACCGGGCCGTTAAACTAATTAAATATAATTACATTAATTTACATAGGATTTTAGTACACTCGACCAAAACAAATACCTGCGTTCATCACACAAATTTTGATCCCAGTTGGAAATTGAACCCAGGATACCCAGCTCAGCAATGAGGCTTACTATCCACAAGATCAACAGGCTAGTCAAATGAATGGAATTAAATGAATTATATATAATTTAATATAAAATCTGCATGTTTTGAATATTGCGTGTATTTAAAGAGCTTGATCCATCTGCAATATTTTCTCAATATATCGGTACTTTTATTGCATGTGCTTACCTGTACTTACCTCGCAGGCTTGGGAAATAATCGGCTGTTGCATACATATTTTATAATAATTTAACAACATTACAATCTATTGATATGTTAATTTGCGATACTGTGACCGACTTAACATAATTACATAGCATAACGGCTGTATTTTCACGAAGGGATCGGCAGACGAGTATAGTACAGTCTCACGATTCACCAGGTGTTATACATTAAACCATAAAATAGGGGTGCGCCCAATTTAAATAAGGTTTTTTTCAATTTTCGTTTCTTGTCTAAAGGTCAAGGACATATGTATATTCTTCTATTTGTAAATTTTCTATGGAAAGGCTAATTATAACTTTTTTCATTTGAAATCAAACATAAAACATAAATCTTCAACGTATGAAAAGACAAATACATATACTATTATGAAATCAAAAAGCATTTGTCGTATTATTTTCATTTCATTCTAAGCCCTTAATTCGTTCTCAACTGCTCCGAAGAAACAAAACAAGAGCAGATGTGTTAGGAACAATTCCTAAAGGGGACTGTACACCATCAAATAACCCGTCTACCAGCTTGCAAGCATCCTTACATATACCTATGTATACGGGGCTTATGTTTTTATTACTTCTAACTGTTATATACTGTTGACCATATCACCCTTTACAGTTCCCGGCATGATAATAACGAGTCAGAAAAGTTCCTGTACATATAAAAGTAAGGGAAGTAATGATTTGAGTCCAACTTAAATCATTACTTAATTTTATTTTTAGTGATTAATCTATGGACCTTTTGGTATTGTGTTTTATAAATTATTGTAAGTGGTTTTTTTTTGTAATCGTGTTAATTAACCATAAATAAATTAATTAATTAATACAGACTGGATTGATCTCAATTCCACCTCTTAAGGAGTTAAGAGCTAAGCTCGGGAAATCTTAAGGAAGATTATAAACGTAATGTGTAGTTTATTCCTGCTGTTGCAACAGGACCCCTGTCCCTGTCGAGAGACGGCAACTGTAATTATAATAATATGTTGATGTGACGTGTCTAGAAAAACTACGGGGTGGTGTGCTGTGAAGCGTGTACGTTTATTTGCGAGAGTGATCTTGTCGTCTTGGGGTGTAAACAGACATGTCTGACTCTTCATATACTTTAATGCATGCATGCTTTGCACCATGTTTCACTAGTAGTAGTGTACAATTAGAGAAATACGTCAAGTTTGTGAGGTTGAAGATATTTGACAAGAAGGTATCTAATGTGTTGATTTTTACATTTTATTCATTTATTTCTCTCATGTTATTTCTGTAGGAAAGGTTGACTTAATGCCTAGTGGCATTTCCTACCAGTCATAAATAAGAATTAGTGTCACAAATACGAAAAAAATGTATGTACATAGCGCTTGATAGTACAAATGTAAACACAGGAACGGTTACCACTTAGTAATCATATTGGCACCGTCAATGTAACAGCGTAAACAAGGCGGGTTTAAGTGGCAGTAAATACTGCATGTCAACTGCTGTTAAATTCATGAACATACGGCCCAATGTTTACGGCGCTATAAAATGATAAGTTCGGCGCCTCGCTGCTAGCAGACGCATAATATTGGGCTATTTATGTTAAGCGTTTCGCTACTAAATAAATTATAATATACTTATGTACCTACATGTGTGGCTAGATATGAAAATGTTTGTGAAATATATACATTGATTTTTATTCTGTTTTATTCTAATATGCAGTATAACAAAATGAGTTTGTCGTTTGTTAATGATTTCAGGTCGAAATTGAATCGTATTCAAAATTGAATATCGCGGTAACCAAAGTAGTCGATAAACCTGTAATGAGCATACGTCATAACCATACTTGGTATTTATTCTTTAACTAATAAGAATCTTTATATTGTTATTTTAGGACTTCATTTTCTTGATATTCATTCATTCATTCAGTCTCTCATTTGTTCATCCATTCATACTCATTCATTTGTTCATCTTCATTCATTCATTCGTCCTCATTCATTCATTTATTTATTCAGTCTTAAAGTCTTTATTACATTCATTGTATTGGTTGTTCAAATGAAAACAAAAAGCTTAATTCATATGTAAGATCATATTTTATAATGTAAGTAATATTAAACAATATTTAAAATATACCTATGTACTTAATGTAGAGTCATATCAATTTGTACTATATATTACAAAATTAAAAATTTTCCATATTGATTTTTCATTTCATTAATAGATATATTTCTTCGCGTTTATATGTACTTAATATGATTTTATTATACGTACCATAAATGATTACAATAAAAAAATAAATACTACAGCTAGTTTAAGTATGATTTTTTTAGTATATTTTAGACGTGTCTGCATCACGTAGATATATAATAAAAAGTAAAGTCATATAAGTCATTTTCTTTTTTGACTTAAGCGACCCAAAAAACAGTACAGATCATATTATGTATGAATAACGTTTATTGCTTTTTGGCGCGCTTTACTTTATGAATATTTCCACACTGAACTAACACTGTACCTACATACATATATCACATCATAAAGCGTCGTTCACACAACTCGGCGCTGTAACAAGGTTCCACGATATTCATTTACACTCGTGTTTATCGCATCAATCGCGAATAATCACTTAGAAGATTGCCACATAACCTTTACCAACTGCTACTCCACATCCTTAAAGTCATATGAACAGAGTTTACAATACCAATATTGTCTGTGGTTGCTTACACAATCCGTTCATTCAGTTCGTTTATCCAGACAGACGCTATACTGATATTAGTGAGAGATTAAAACGATTACACGGCGTATTTGGATTTAGTACGCTCGATTCGATCCCAAATCGATTTCTCGTTCTTCCGGTCATTTAACTATTTATTTTCTTATAATTATTGGCTGTGTTATAATAAGACCTTGTGTTTTTTATTATGATTGTGTTAGTCTCCAATTTGTTACTTGTTTTAATTGTATGTATTATATGTAGATTTTGAATAGTTTTAAAATCGATACAATGTGATTTATTAATATACTATCAAATGAAATTTTAATATTTTCTAATTTACATTCCTATTTTTACTGTTTATCAAAATAGCGAACTCAACTGAACTAAACATTGACTTACAGTAATGAGATTCTCATTTAAATTGTATACGTTTTTAACGAAGTTGGATAAAGTTTGCCCTGCGATTGAATCAATCAGAGAACTGGATCGTGCGGAATAAATGGCAGTGAACTATTTACGTGCAACTTTCGATGCAAACTATTTTCCTGCTGCCTGTACGAGTGATTTTACTCCGAAGCGTGCGGTACCGTGCGGAACTTTTCAAATGCATTCTTGTTTGTATTTCCAATAAACGACACCGACATTGTACTGTGAAGTGGTAAAGTGAGAGCTGAATCACATAGCACTATAATAAAGTTGAATATGTATTGTAGCATTACATTTGGATGACAAAAGCGACTACTTCGTTAATGAGAAATTAATTGTCTGTCTGCTACACATTTTACAGCTATATCAAATATGGTCTGGCGAATTTTGATGAAATAGTTTTGAACAAAAAGAACTGTGGAATTGAATGTAATTTATTTCAGCTTAACTTTTCATAGCAGAAGTTCGTAACGAGGTGCGTTCCAGGCATCTGTCCACGTTATTTTAGTAACATGTTACATGGAATATGTGTTTTGTAATTTGTTACTTTTAAGAGATGAAAAGTGACTAAACTTTTTACATCGCGTTTGACGCCTATATTATCTGAGACTAAAATATGAAGTTTTGTTTATTTACAAATTGCTCATATACTTTTCATGTGAGCTTTGTTATATAAATTTGCAGCAAGTTTCCCAATGTTGTAAAAATCTTCTAGAAATAGCAAAAACAGCTGAGAAATTCTTTTCACCGAGTGAATAAAGTACTTGCACAAACTGTACCGCCGCGCGCCGTTGGCAAATCAGATGAAGCTACTAAAATACATTACCATTGAATCTATTTTCCAGTTTCCGTTTCGCTGTAGTTTTATATTCAATTGTTTTTTGCGAAAAGCGCACGCCGTTCGACGTTTCCCCAGTTTCGTATTTCGCATTTCTAAAATATACGACGCCAATAATGGGCCCATTCCAAGGAAAAACGTTACTTTCAACGCCAAGCGCTAAACCGCGCGACAGACTGAATGGAAAATATTGAATCCAGTTATAATTTTATATAGTGACTGCATTCTTTGACGATTCTCACTTATGGTTATTAAAATGTATTTCAAAGTGTAAAAATCCTCACCTTCAATTCAATTGTGGCACGCATAACATTACTGGTGGAAGGTTGGAGATTCATTCCTCCTACATTCCTCTGCCTATCTCCTAAAGCAAATGCAGGCGTATTGTTGTGTCATATTGAAGGTATATTTTTGCACCTCATATTGTGTAACATAAAGGCGTTAGTGCTGTGGGTCTTTACATAAAATACTGCAAGTCGTTGTCCGGAAACCGAACGAAGACTTTATTACCGCTGAGAGAAGCACATTTTTACTGCTACTCGTTGTTCCACTTTACTGTCAGAGCGATGTAAACACTGGCTCATGTTATTTCTACCTATAGGATATATTAGAATATATATAGATATAATAATGTATATCCAGAACCGAAATAAAGGCGCAATGGTCATTATATTAATTTAGTAGTGTTTTACGACTATCCTTCGTTTACTTAAGGTAACATAAAATCATGCGTATATTTCCTTAAAGCGATAGGCAGAGGAGTGTAATACTTTTTATTCCACTTTTCACCAATTATGCTATATGTTCCATGGAACAGTGCAAGCCTTTAACATACACCGGGCACGAATTCAGATTCCGACCTGTTACTAGAAATTTCTAGTTAAAGAAATTCGCTTACTTAATTTGTAAAATATGGAATAAAGAAAAATTTTTATTTGAAAAAAGAATGCAAGCCCAACCGTTTTCGTTTTGTAAGTACATTGGCAAGGCAGACGCATATTGTACGGGGCGCGTGGAACTTATTTCAATATAGACTGTTTATAGCCTCCTGCTCCGCCGACAATGTAACTGTTCTACACCTGCACACATTTACGCAGACGAAGTTTCAGTGCCCCGTGTATTTTGTTAGGTATTTCAGCTACTCAGTTTGGATGTATTCATGTGTGATAAAAAGTTTAATAGGATTTCAGCTTCTCGTTTCAGCGTGGAACCAACGCACACTTTGTTAAAGGAATTCTCGCGAGTCTTTCTCCATTTTATTCGACGTTAAAGCCTTCAAAATCAACCTCTTAAAAACCATGTGATAGTATTATATAACTTTGATATTCTCAGTGTGGATTGCTCTATTAATAAATACATACTATAATAGTAACTAACGGAAATACTAGTATTGCCGACTTTAAAAGACTTAGACTTGAATTATTTCTGTGCTATTTAAGTGTATATATAACTTGTATATAGAACTTGTTTATGTTTCCCATAAGATGCACAATTATGTATCGATATATTTTCTTCAACATATTTACCTATAGTTAAAATATATGTGGAGTATACAATAGACGTGGACTACACAACATTAAAAAATCTATTATACAATGATATTTCGAAACATTAAATTAATTCAGATTTGTTCCTGTCAGTGTTTGAATTTAAGATAGTGGTTACCTTTATATAATAATAATGGAAACGTTGCTATTATTGAAAGAAAAAACACATTTCCCCTTGCAAAACATGTTTCTGTCAGAAAGAAAAACAAGAAATTATGTCTTTTTACTCGCACAGTGGTATACGGAAAGCACTGATAAACGCAAAGAAATAAATCTTGCGAAGCGCTTATAAAATATCATTATGTTTTATAGGATGCGGTATTCGCATAGTGCAAGGGTATATTTATATGGCTGAGGTTATGACCCGTGCAACGGTACGCGGTCATACGGTCCGAACGATCTTAACTGTTAGTGCTGTAACCCTGGCAACATGGATACAGTCAGCTGAGTTACATTGTGATCCAGTAATGTTCTCCAAATAAAAGTTCTTTTCTAAATATGAAATCTGTGAACCTGTACTTGGCTTGCTTCAATTAAAACTATATTTCTTCTACAATTCT
>DWMF01000849.1:0-12954 GCA_018244815.1 Parelbella polyzona | reverse complement strand
TTAAGATCGGCGACGTGCCCAAAATATTGTGTCGCGTGCCATCAATGGCACGCGTGCCATTGGTTCGTCATCCCTGGAATAGAGAGTATATTATGTATGTATGTATGTATATGTTCGATGATAGAAGTATCACAAACATTTTTTGTAGTAACGCCCGCAGGTAGTAAAATTAACGCATCATGCAATCTATACTTTTTCTGAACCATAACACTCCAATTATAAGGCATATGCATATTTTTTTGTGACTTGTCTTTAATAAACATTTGTGTCGCGTCTTTTTCCAACATATCCACTGGATCAGACGGATATATCAGGTTAAAAACACAATACGAGTGAAATTGCGTATTGAGAATGGCGAAAAGGAAATCATTAATCATCATTTTATTTTTAGACACATTCATAAAGATATGAGAATGAGAAAGACACGTGTAGCGAAATATACAAAGAGACAATTTGGGTCGGTGGCGTCGATCGGCAAGCAACAGTGTGTCAATCAAGTACATTTTTACCTTGATTATATGTATATAGTCCCGTTGTTCGCGTGCGTTTACCATACTCATGTGCAGTTTGACCGATTTACTTATTGCACTTGTATATATTTCTTTGCGTATTGCTAATAAACACAAAGCCTAAAGGTCAATCGACGTGGTGTTATGTGGATCGAGTTCAATAGCTTGCGACACGGAAACGTAACACGAAACGCCTGTGCATAATGCGTTGCATATAATATACATATACATGTATATTAGGTACACGTGTGTGTTTGTGCTCTATATGTGCGCCATTGCGTACTCTCGATTCACGAAACAGTTCACGGTCCCAGAGTGAACGATTATTATTTGAAGAAACGCGTCAGATCTGTAAGAATAGATATATTTTGCACTCAGCGCTCTGCTTATCCTGAGAGGCGGCTAGCATGCCGATATAATATTAATAATACTATTTTTTGTACGTATTTCCGTTGTGTATTCAGTGAACATCATTAACTTGAATAAAATAAAAAAATATGAGATTATTATCGGACGATTATGGAGAAGTATCTTCTGTATAGCCATGCCGCATGTGTCATTTAGTTTTTCCATTACTTATATTATCGAGTAGTACATAATGTATGCGTATACCTCTTTAGAGAATCTTCACGTTAACTAAGTTCAAAGGAGAAGTCGTAGATGTACATTACATAAAGCCGGTGCGGAAGTTCAACCAGAGTCATCATAGATTTGTAACGCCGTCTCTGAACTTCGTTGTTCCGCGTCATTTTAGAATACCATATTCGTATGCACGTACAATCTTGTTAAGCAGTTGACGTTTGCGGGCTGAAACGGTGATTTTGATATATACGTATGTATGCATGTGTTGTTGTATTTTGTTATTGTTTTTTCTTGCAATGAGCACACAATATTTTTGTTCCGAGGTCTGGCAAGCTTTACAGTAGGTGTATATCGTCGTCAGTTCATATTTTGATGCTAAAAAATGTAACGTATATTTTTTTTTGCCTAACCACCGCAACATCATTATTTCAAAAAAATAACAACGTAACATCTCGCCTATAGTTCCAGACGGGATAGGTAGAGGAGTGTAGTGCACTCCCATTATTTCAAAATGCATTAAATATAGTTTTTATGACAACGTTTGTTTGATGGCCGCAATCTGTAACGCTCGTTAATTTTATTTGACCGTGGACTGTAGTTGTGCAGTTTACGTTTGAGACTATTATTAATGGGCACATTCCGACGATCGGCCTTATTAGGGGAAAGCCACTTTGTTCTGTACCGTGCCCGGTTAGAGTTAGAGGTCATTATCACTTGAAACGGACAATAGTACAAGGTTGTGTTTAACAAAATGTAGGTATGTAGGTATGTAGCTATAGAACGGGAAATGTCGATTTTTAGTACAGTGGTAGACGTTAGAATAGATTACTATGTATGTTGTTCAAGTAATAGGTGTATTTACTTTGTTTCTTTTTATAGTTCTATTGATTAAAATAATGTTTCATTTTTAACCTGTATTGTTTGATTTATTGCTAATTCTTTATACTTATTCAATGGTGCATTGTTTTAATAATGCTTAAAAATATATATAATATTAGACATGCATGATATTCTAATACGGAAAATACGATCAAACGTCAAACGTCAGTTTTCGTTTTTTCATCGGGAACTGTGTTTATAATAAACACGAATCGTTTTTTCAAAAACTTACCGCTCAAGTAATATCGAGACGTTTTCGGAGTTACGGTCCGATGAAGTTTTTTATAACAAATCCCGCAAAATAATGCCTTTTAATAATATGTTTGTAATATATTTCTCTCAATATTATAATGTTAGACATATTTATAACGTTGAAAAGATTTTCAGTGCCGTGGAGTTTCTCAATCATTTTTCAGAGTATGGTAAGGACAGAGAGTGGTAGCTTATCGATGCTCGATATGAATCATTTTAATTAAATGGGTTTGGACATAGCGGTTCTCGTGTGACGGCCGGTAACAATTGCCCGAGTCCTTGTTACAGTTCTCATCATCGCCTTATTCGTTCATGTTTCTGTTGCCGTCCGATTTGATTCGTGTGACTGTAGTTGTTGCCTTTTGAGTATTGATCAATGTGGGCCAACCCGAATATGTTTCGTGCAATTTTTGTTCTTATTTTTTTTTTTACTTTAGCAACATAATTGTCTTGTTTACTGGTGCGGTAGCGCGGGCGTTGGCGTCTCTATAATCTTATGCTAATTAGCGTCGATCGAAATTCAAGGTTTTTAATACAAAAGTTCGATAAACTAATTGGAAGTGGAAAATATCTTGTTTTCCTCAACTGTACGGTGTTTTCGATGTAAATATGTACACGTAAGATGCTTAAATAAAATATTGATTTTTTGGAAGCTCTATCATTATATAATATGTACAAGCCGTCTTTATAACGAAAAAACGATCGGATCTTGACATTTAAAAAAACCTAATGAAAAAAAATATACGTTACGCAACCGTATACATCTTCATTATGTATTGATTACGAAAATACTAATTTAGATAGCTCGTGACGATTATTGTATAGGATACGTTCAACTTGAATACTTACTTGGATACTTCATTATGTATTCAATACGAAATTGGATACCTTGATAGATACGATTATTTCATTGGAAAGGAAAAATATTAAATTTCTCCGCACAGTGATAATCTAGGTTGCTGGTTAATCGGGGGTGGGTCAGTTGTTGACACAGTCAGTGGAGCGATGTTGAAGATATCGATACTGCAGTCAGTTTCTCTTTTATTTTTGGCAAATTGAGCGAATGACATATTTTCTACCTCATATTTTTGATCTGGCTAGCTGCAGAAAATAAAAATTTGTCATGTGTTTGTGTTATTAGGAAAAATGCAGATTAATTTAGATTTTATTCTACTTTTTATTGGGTGATAACGTGTGAACGTTATACCTCCGGTCTCTATTTTTATTGTTGTGGATTCCGACGAATTGGCAGATTATAATACCCGTTGACGTTGCTTAAATATAAAATTATTAAAAAATATCCACCAAGCAATTCGTTTGAATTATTTATTACTGCGTTTGGAGAAAAAACGCATAAATTCCGTCTTAAAAAATGCAAAGATTCTGTTCCCTCCCGCGGCTAGAATATTAATTAATTTAGGTACATCTGATCTCAAAATTATATCAAAACTCAATATTAATATATACGTATATAACATATGTCTGTATGTTAACAATAGACAAAACATCATCCGGTCATACAGTCGAGGTAAGTTGGTCACGAGTTTGACCCGACCAGTCAATTAATAACCGCTGGCCGTCAACGGAGAGTAGATTTTTAAATTCGAACTTGACACGATGACATCCCGACCCTGATGCTTTTGCAGGTCACAGATGAAATCGATATATGTATCTATATGCATACGTTTACATACGTGTGTACATAAATATTTATGTATATACATATGTATGTGTGTAACTGTTGCCGTTTGATTTATGAGCTTTTTTTGCATCCGGTGCGAAGGTCACACACACATTCCGAGTGTGTGGTTTTTGCACGCTACATGTTTCCTTTAAAAATATCTTTTTTGTATAAACATAATTACATTTGAAGTACACTGCATAAGATATTATTAAGATTCGCTGTTTCATACGTACGTAAACCTGTTTAACATATTTATAAGAGATATATATAAATTCAGAACATAATTTACAAGTTAAATTATATGCCGTAGTTTACGTCAAACTAGTTACCTACTGCACATATGCGATAAAAACTATGTATGTGTGTTAATATATTGTGCGCTAAAAAAAACCTAACAACTTTGTTTTCGTATTGTACGGTGACCGTGAACTTGGCCGTTTCAACGGATGATTTATGATGATATACGATGATTAGCCTCTAAACATGATGATCTTGGACTCCACTGGCCACTGTGCTATGTATTTGTCAATACACATTTTACGTATGGTTTACATGTAGTTTTATAGAAGTTTTTAGATAAGCAAGATCGATGTTACAAGGCGAAGCAGTGGATAAAATGGAGGTCTGAATACAGTTAGAACTAGATGTTTATGGATTTGAAAAAGTTAATCGAAAAATGGCTTGGTCCGAAAAGAGCCGTGTAATGAAGGCTTCAAGTGAATTACGAGTAGTTAAAGATGGATGAAGTGAATGAACGATGAAATAGGTAATGATAGACATTCAGTCCCAATCCTTATTAGATTTGTTTGCTGATTTCAGTTAGAAAATTTGCATCGTTACAATTGTCGTAAATTACATATTCTTATAGTAGGTACTGACGTTATCACCTGACATCCACAAAGACAACCTTTTACATACATAGAGCTATATTTCCATGACATTACAAGCGTTAATACAGTCGGCGGTGTTGAGACTTGTATACAATTTAGTCTTAATCATGCAACATCCGTATTGGCCGCGCGGACCGCTCTCGCGCCGCGCTCTGCCACCGTGAACTTGAACGTTTCGACGGATGCGCACGCGCAGCCCGGTCAAGTTAATCTTCTCTCGGCGTGGCCATCTGCGCTCTACCGCTAGTCGCTACACCGATCTCGCGATAGATGCTTTATCGGTGTTTAACAATGTTAATGTTATTCTAGATATGAAAAATAGATCACACCGAAAGGCGGGTTACATTTTGATTTAGGAGGTAATCTTGTCAATCGATAGATACTTTCTTTATTTAATCAAAATATTAAGTTTTTTAGAAGCTTGTTTAACGGCTTATAAATCTTATCTCTCTTTATTTTTTATTGCAATAAATCGAATCCTCTATTCGTTTGGAAACAACGCGACTTATATAAGAATATGACTGTGTATACGTTTTCTTTTAACCAAGTATGTAGTACCTATCTGCTTAATAAAGTTTTAACATCTTTATTATTCTTACTGAAAGGGAATGTAATACATTCGTTGTACATTTGTAACAACAATGCTAACGAATCCTAGTAAAGATTATTCAGCATTGCTTCTATAAAATAACAAAACAGTAAATCTTTTCAGGTTCTAACGGCATCGTGTCCCGTAGCCACTCTCACAACGCTCGACTGTAAGTCGCAATCGCAAAAACACTTTACTCTCAAATGATCCGAGTAAAGCAACTAGTTGTAGCATTCGAAATAATGTAGAAATCGTGAGTAATGGCGAAATGGAATCCGGTCGATATACACGTGTCTATTTATATATAATCTGTGACGTGAAAGCAGCCGGTGTAGTTCCAAGCATTACTGGTTTTACTCGTTTTGCACGTACTCCTTTTGCCATTTTCGCTCACCTGTTCTTCGATCATATAAAAAGTGCAAGTTCAAAAACAATTGTGTGTACCCGTGTCGATGTTGAAATGACTCTATTCGTACTTTAAAGCCGATCGAGGTAAACTGGCAAATTAATTAGCCTACTTGATATAATTCATTAATAAAAAATGGGTGATAAGAGACGAAACTATCGAAATACTATTCGTACGAGTATGTACTGGACTGCCTCGTTGGTAGAGCGGTGCTAGTGTGATCGCCGATTGAAAAGTCCTGAGTTCGATTCCCTGATTCCGTACTAGTTTTTTAATTTAGATTTTTTAGTAGAAATTTATGAAAGTGGCAGTAGGCTTATCTCTTTTTTCATGGTGGAATATAAACCTAACTGATGAAACGTAGAACTGTACTACACTCCCCTGCCTACCCCTTTGGCGATTACAGTTTTTATACTACGGTACATTTGTATTTTTAGATCTCTAACCGAAGTTATTCATTATTATTTATTGACCTATAAATATTTATTGACTAATACAAGATACTAATATGCGCATTCAATACATTCTTTGTAATCGAAATTTGAATAATACGAGTACGAGCGAGCATTGCGTGTAATTTTGACAGCCACAAAACACGAAACACCTCACTGTATAATATTATTAAATTGTATGTACTGTAAACCATTCGTACAAATGCCTGTATTCTTGCAATATTACAAATTAATTTTTAAATAGGTCCGTGTTGCAAGGTATCAAAGTTCGTTCGGCATTGCAATCCTTTTTTAGTTTTTTTTTACAGCTCTGTTTTGTTTATTATTTCTTATTTATGTTTATTACATTTCTGTGTTGTAATTTGTTTTGTACAAGTTTGTTGTATCTTGAACTTATATATACATTGCACAAATATTAATGTTACTCCTATGTCGGTAATAGTAATAATAATAACCCTAAAGACTTTTTTTGTTAATAAACGGAGTACTGGAACTCATATTTTGCAGTCATATTTTGCTCTCTTTCTAAATTCTCATTTCCTTTCTCTCCCGTAACGCTATCCACATTAATCTCTATTTATCCCTTATCCTGATGCCGGCCCCAGCAGTGGGACGTTGATAAACTGCCTCCACCGTCTGACTGCTTATACTGTCCACAAAAGGTGCTAGTTGTATAAGTACAAAACAAAAAGTCACGTCTGACGCATTAAATTGTGTAAGGTACTTTAATGTCATCAACATAAGTGTAAGTTATCAACACGTGACTTTCTACTTAATGGAAAGCGTTTTACTGTAGTTGAATATTATAGTCTTTACCACGTGTATACGTACAATGTACTTAGCGAAGTTCATTGACTTCAAGGATAGAAATGACTCGTACTGAACTCATATTTGAAAAAATTTTCATGATTTTCATGATGTTTTGATTGACTACTGTTTTTCCATATGTTTGCACGCGCTCTCCGTTCAATACCATTGAATATTTTGATGATGCTCAACTTTTTCGGAGCCTTGAAAATTTTACAGTGCCTTGAGTTCTTACGGGATCTTACACGAGATTCATAACCAACAGTGGTATAGCGTGGATGAGATACATATGATGACATGACATACGAAGTTATTTTAAAGAAATATTAACACTGCATTAAACGTAATAGTTATATGTGTATGTGTGTGTACACATGTGCTTATGTACTTAGGTATATACCTAAGTACATAAGCATACGTTAACATATAATAAATGAAAGTGAAACACCTTTAGCACTTAACATGTACATAATTATTCCGTAGTGTTAATGACATGCTAAGTCGACCTCGCCGCAGGTTTAATGGCAAATTTAAGAGAATTGATGGTTGCCGCTTGCCGCCTGCTTGGAGTCGCAATTAATGACATAATTATATTTTAGTTATAATAAGTTCTTGAGAGAACTCACACGCGCCAACCTCATCTCAAACTAATTAGAATTTATGCTGTAATCACCGAGCGGCCGGTAAACTTGCTAAAATTTTTTAAAAATGTGTATTAGGTACGTATTAGGTATTACATCATAATAATGGCATATTAACGTTAGGGAACAAAGTGTGGAATCTAGATATTAACATTTTTTGGTATCACAATACGAAGATATTCTATTTTTTTTTCAATAAACGTAAGTTTTATTGTTTTGTTGTGATTGACTTCAAACAGTTCAGCTATTCTTCTAATTGCGAGAGAGTATTTAAATTATGGAATCTGTATATTGTACACTTTCGTGTACTAGATATAGGAAATGAAAATATTTTTAATGTATGACTGTTTTAAATCATAATCTGAATTTCGAGATTCGTTTTTCGCTATCTTACTTAAAGAGTAAATTGCGGGAGATTGTAAGAAAATTAGGAGAATTGTCATACATGGACACTTATCTACTCGATCAACAAGTATATGGACATTTTCTTTTATAATATATAATGCAGCAAATCAGTGCATAGTAGGTACGGCTGGCGGTAAGCAGTCCATGGACACCTACAATCGCGTTATGTTAAATGAAATTCCTACTAGGATTGTTACTAAACCTACATAGCGACTCGCACCATCTACTATCTAGTTATGTATCAACTTTATATATTTTTTTAATTTGGTTAGGAGAAGACTTGCTAAATCTTGCACTTGGAACACTATTACGCCATAAAACGGTTTGTGGGCTTCGATAATAATGAAACGTTATCAGTACATACCAGAATTATCGAAAGGATGCCCCTACAGAAGCGAAAGACCTGGACTAGGAAAGTGTGGTGTTTTCGGGCGATGTCTATGGATACAGAGTGTTCTATGAACTGGGCCAATTAGCTATCCTGTTTGTGTTTTATGACACAATTAATACTTTTTCTTTCGTAACATGTTTGTTTATTTTTAATAATAAAATGTTTATGCTTCCTAATTGATGACAGAACCGACTAATCCAAAACTCCCTTTCATGAATTTTCCGTTCAGACAGAAAGAAATAAGTGAATTCATACTTATCTTCGGGCTTAAAAGCTTTCTACAAAAACGTATTGTGTCTCTGCCCGCATCGTATGAGTGGCGTCTATGAGGACAGAAAATTAATTTCTCCTGTAACCGTTTATGCACCATACATACACACACATACTCGTAGGTACATATTTGTATGTATATATATGGCTGATTCACAGCTCATTATGTTATTGATACTCGATTCCACGAAGCCGTATGCACAGATAATGCATCTGTTTCGTATCAGTTAAAGTTCGCCGCGAAGAGCTTGCGAATAATTTGCAATTTACAGGAAAACGTCCGAAATAGATTTTGGCTCGGATTTTGACAGAAAATGGGCAAATGCACCCGGTCCAGAAGGATTACGGCGTAGTATCAACAAGTAAACAAGATAAATATAAACCTCGTGTGATAGTCATCTAATTTAGCTGGTGAATTATCGCAAGCCAAGTGAACTTGTACAGTTTTAATGTCGCATTGCTGACGTGTAATTATTAATTAGAGTGATATATTTGATTTATCTGCGTTCACTGCTTTTACTCTGTCGTATAAATCAGTACCTCCTGCTTGATGTGAGCCGTCGACTAACCTTTGACTCGTCCGGCCGACGTAATTCATCAGACCTATCAACAAATGATTATCGCCAAGAATATTAATTATAAATGTTATATTCAATATTATTGTAATATTGTAACAACGTGACGCCTCCTCTGATTCATTGTTTATTACGTCGATACCGTACATAGGTATCTACGGTTTCGATTTTGATTAATCAGTGGAACAGACTGATAGATTATATTTATTGTTATATCTGCACAGCTTTGGAGCTGGTGCGATTTTTCTACCTGTAGGCTTACAGTTATGTCACAGGGTTTTTTAAGTTTTATTTTTATTATACTTATATATAAACATAATTATATTATTATAACGTACAGAAATATATGAATATTTGACTTCATAGGACTCGTGAAAATTCACCAAGCAGCATACCACTCACTTATGTGTCATAATAGCCCTCTATAATTGAGGTTTTATATAATATTTTTCCTTGTATTTTTGTTAAAGTGTGGCAAAGACTTTGTCGCGAAGCGAAAGCTCCACATACCGAAGGTGACCTTTGGACAAGCATCAAGGTTGATCTAGGCGGGCTGGATATCGAGTGGCATGGATTCGAATGTGTTCGAAGCTAACGGTGAGTTTTAATGAAAAACGTGAAACGCTCCAGCAATACGTGCGTACATGACACCGTATATTTTACGTATGGTGTTGTACATATATGTATATCACCACGCTAGGTCCCTTATTGGGTAGGCAAATGAATATGTAAATGCGGTAGTGTGTTTTACCTCTTAACTTGAATTTAGAGTCGCCGGTCCACGAGCTTGGCGAGTGAAGTTAGAAATCGTGACACGCGCTCTACATATCATTCTTGTTAAACTGTGTCTTATAGTTTTACTAAAAATAGGCGTATCTCTCAATGTATTAAGCACATATTTTCATTTTGTGTCACAGTTTGTTCCATGGTTCGCAAAACGAAATTTCAATATGAAATGAGTCTCTATAGAAAGAAACTACTTAGCTAAGAAAACAACTTGTTGTCAATGGAAATGTCTACCAGTAAATCCTGAATGAACGAGAGTTTGTGGCATATTTGAAATAAACAAAAGCAAATTATATATGGGGTTGATTTTAGCAAATCACGCTAAAGCGTAGATGTTCTCGAAAGTACTATTTATATAACCGTATGACGCAACACACACACATACGATTAATTGATTATACAACAGTCAGTTTGTAAACTTTCCGACTTCATTAATTTCAAGAGCTTAACCTTAATTGTCCGTTTTTGTTTACGTGTATGTATGCAACGTATGTATGCATGTTTATATGCATGCATTTATATGTATACCTATACGATATATGTATGCATCATGAGCTTATTTTATCTCATGCTCCAGTTCCTTCATGAACACTAAATATATCGACTTGTTGCGCAACACTTGCACTGCTTTAGAACGTAAACAACATATTTTAAATTGCACCGATCAAAACGAAAAGGCATCTTACGCAATGCAAGGGTCAATAAATCGTAACGTTTGTCCGGGGGTCACCGCGAGTGCGTTACGAAATAGAGAGTTGTGGGTAGGCAGGTAGGTGGGTGTGCGTGCCGATAATTGTGGCGGGTAACCATGGCAACTACTAATGTATTTTTTTACTTTTTCTGACCCCTTATGGTACAGTCGTCATAATCAGTTACAAGCAATGTAAATTTTTTTTATGCTTGGTATATTTAATGAATGTTTTTGAATAATATTTCTATAACTATGTATTTAGTATGGAATTTTTCTTTAAGGAGAAACATGTTGTTCGTGGCGGATTGTGTCTATGACGTCTGCGATAGAGATAAATAAAAAATGCGTTTAATGATGGGAAGTGACATTTCAATGGTTATGTACTTCGGTACTGCTATTACTTTTTAATCGTTTTAATTCTCATACCCTTTGTTCCAGTACAAGGAAACAGCAAAATAGAAATCGTATTATAGAATACCAGACAAAATGTTATCTTAAATGTCTAAAATCATGTCCAATTCGATCTCGCCTATACACCGAGAACATTCGAGTAATTCTTAAAGGTTGTTGACTCTATTTTGTTGGAGAGTCACAATGGTATATAAAAATCATATACACATTTGTACCAAAAACAATAATAGTAATAATACTGTATTAGGGGAAGATCTCTGTGATAAAAATGATGCAATATTATTTTTAAGAAATATATCGTATTGAATGTATGTAAAATCTAATTTAAGATAAAAATATATTCTCTACAAAGTGCAACTACTAAATTTTTAACCCATATTTTTGTTATACGTTGAAAATTTCGGGTGCAATATTTACTCCGTTAACAGCACAGCTTAAAACACATGTTTGCTATTTAGGTTTATCTCTGAGATGTTGCGATATTCGGATGAAGATAAATTAATGACACGACCAATAAATAATCCTCAGTGACCGTATCAATCTCGGTCTTCGTTCACGGTTGAACGGAACGCCGACAGATGGCGCGCTCGGAATAGACGCGAAGGTCGCGAAGCGGCCCTCATGATGAAGTACTGGAATTTGGTATACATATGTCAAACGAATAAGGGAAGGGCTCTGTTCTATTTATTGTACTTTATAACTCGTAAGCAATTCTATTAATGTTTATTTATTCTTATTCAAAGATGGAATGATTGTACCCTTCCTTATAAAGATCTTCAGTGCGCCAATGTGTTATCGTCATTTTTTACTGTAAACATATATTTAAACAGCTATTGTAACCCGCTTATTACCAAAAACCGATATGCCTACATAAGATAGTTGCGTTGCACGATAATGCCCTATTCTTGAAATGCCTCCTGTGTTCGTTCGCAAAGCTCTTCGGTCTGGTGCATATTACACATTCGGTTCAGTGGCAGAAATTGTTGGATATGAGATAATTAGATATGAGGATGATATGAAGATATGAGATATTCTTGAAAACCAATGGTAACGTAATATCACGCCTGTGTTTCCCCAAGAGGTAAGCAGAGGTGTGTAGTAAAAAAATAATAAAAGTGTGTAGTACAATCCCATGTTTTAACAGTTACGTTCACGTCCCACAATGGAAAATATTTGGTGAGCATTTACTAGGAACTGATCTAGACTCTGTGCTAGTACTAGATGTTTCTCCTAGGAAATGTAAGTTGAAAAATCCAATAGTACCCGACCCGAGATTTGGATCCAGGATCTTTCAATCAGCAGTCGGACTTTGCAACCATTCGACCGACTAGGAAGATCGTTGAGGTAGGTACTGACTCAATACTGCTCCCGTTCATGAAACGCTTCCTATATTTGCCCGCGAAGCTCTTCGTACTATAGTATATCAAATATCCCACTTAGTGGCAGATCTAATTGAATAAGAGATATACAAGAATAACACCAATATATTCGTGAAAACCGATGATATAATGCTACATATGTTTTCAGACCCCATTGTTACTTGTTAAATGTCTTGTACGCGAAGTATTTGCGGGGCGTAGCGTATTCACGAATGTACTATGATTGACATTGTAATGATAATCCCGGTTTTGGCGCGCATTCGCCAACAGCGACCAACTTGTTCCACTGATAGGGTTGTCACGACTGATACAACACGTTTTGTTAAATACTATTCAGCTATATTAATAGTAATAA
>DWMF01000848.1:0-12957 GCA_018244815.1 Parelbella polyzona | reverse complement strand
GAGAACAGTGTCCAAACATTAAAAAGGTAAAGAAATCGATTATGAAGATAATATTGTTGAGTGAACGCTATTAAACAATGCGTAATAATCAAAGTGCTATAATTTAACAAGAGAGCTAAACAAAAACCAGTGTGAAGTGTCAGAGAGTTAAATTTATGGCAGTGACATTCACACGATGCCTCTCATTACGTCATCTGTCATTCCCATTGGACGCCATAGCGCTTAGTATAACACGCGTCAGAGCTAAACACTCAGTTTAATGACAGATTTAAAAATTACTGTCTACGAAACAATTCTAAGGGATGGTATGGAGAGGGTGGTAAATGTAAAAAGAGTATTTTAGGTGTGTCAGAATAGAGATATTTGACACCCCGTGCTCTCAACCTAGCGCGTGACTCTCGTGAGGGCCGTGCACGTGGTGTGAACGATATTATATTCTACTACATATACCTATGTAACAAATTATGGTTTACGAACTTTCTGTTTTTTGGATCTGTGTACTTATATGTATATTAATATTATTGAAATTATTTTGAAGTAACTAAGTGTTTTGTGTAATTGTTTAATAAATTTATTTGTAAATTAAATACTTCTATATCCAAAACCATCGAATCTATAGACTGTCTAATCTATTTCCAATTCAGAAGAGTTTACAACTATGAACAATTACAATAATGTTTCGAATCTAAAGACTTCTAATATATTTATTTAACAAGTGAGTCAAATTGACCATTGAGTACCTAATAGTCCACGAAAATACTTTTTGTATAAAATTACGTGAGAATTTCTAATTTGATTTAGTTCAGCATGACGATCAAGCAGTCCTCATTCAATACGACTATAATAATACCGCGTTCGGGCGTAACATCAAAACGTAACATCACGCCTGTAATCACCGAAGGTTTAGGCAAAGGAGAGTAGTACCTATAATCCCACATTTCAACTGTTACGTTTAAGTCCCATGGAATAGGTAGTGAGCCTATTGCCATATACTGGGCACAGATACAGACTCCGAGTCACTACTACAAAATCTCAAATTAGAAAAATCCCATTGTACCCTACCTGGGATTTGAATCCAGAACTTTCCAATCGGCAGTCGCGCTTGTAACCACTCGATCAGCGAGGCAGTCAATCAATGAAATAAAGTTTAATTTTATCTAGACCTGCTAAAGTATCCGTGTTTTCTCTGTTAATATCTACTCTGTGCCCATATGTTACACCCAAACACTAAACCACTCAAGCCTAGTAACGTGTTCGGTTATAATTTTGAGTTTATTACTCTGTGTTTAGTGTCGGGCTCATTTCACTGCCTTACATTATAAGCTAATAAACCACGGTAATAAAATTGTATGGCCCAGAATAATAGACCCCATAGTTCCCTTATACGGACATATCGCTCATTTGCGAGTAGAGTGTATTATGTATGTCAAAAACACTATCCTTCAGAAAACAGTTCAGAAAGTTTGAAATCGTAATTACTCTATGACTATTGTAATTTTATATGACTTATAGAATATTCAATGACTCTTTAATACCGCGTTGAAATTTTAACTCCGTGCTTTCTACATGTTGGCATGGTGTATATATGAATTTTCAGCATATACGATATATTACTTTACTATCTAATAATACATACATACATATGTAGAAGAACATAAGTAGTGTTAAATTTTAAACATTGTACACAGGTTTTAGTTATTACACAATGAAAATTCCACTGTTTTTGTACTCCAACATGTTCTGGTAGGTACTCCAAAAAAAGTACTCCGACTAAGCTCCTACTTCTAACCTCGATAAGCAAAAAAACACTACAATAGAACTAGTGAACGAATATAAATATAATAGGGTATTACAAATTGCAATTACTTACTAAAATACCACAACAAATTTAAAAAAAGCCACTTACCAATTTATGTAATACAGCAATCAATAGAATTCACCCGAGTGTTGGTATATCCATTCTAAATATTTCTCAATATTCCGAATGGAAACAATTCCAAATGTATATTTCCTACGGGAATAAAGCGGATTTTGGTTGTATAGGTTTACGTTGTATCCGTTTTATTGTCTCGTGTATACATTTTACTGGGACAAAATAAATCTTCGATTAAAGAGAATGGGTCTTCAAAAAAACATACAATTAATACTGTTATTAGCCTATTATGGTAATATTGTGTTTCATTGAACCACCTATAGGACATACCGAGATCAGCGATTCAAAGTCGTAAGGAATTTAGGAACTTCGCCAGTTGTATCACTTTCTAGAATTACATTCAAACAAATTAATTCTGAATTATTGATAAATCAACGGGTAGGTGCTTCAAGTAATGACAGAATATTTTCAAATCCCACAACGAGGTATACGTCTTATATATTAACAATAACTACAATCTTATAGTTCATACTTATTAGGGTGTACGTACAAACACGAAACCGAAAAAAATCTCGGGCAAGACAGAACTTCAAAGGAAAAACAAAAATGCATGCATACTCGCGGATAGTTAATGATGACTCGAAATGCCACAGTTCATTAAAGTTATATGACATTCATGAAGAAAAATTAAGTTCACAATACACACTACGGTTGTCTATGTCGCTTGCGTCACTGAATGTGAAGTGCAAAAGAACACAATAGCAGAGATAGGAAAAGCCAGAAAACATAATTTCATTACTCGAGATATTTGTTACGGACTCGATTGGACCGGAAATCTTTTCGCACTGGTTCAGCATAGTGACAAATCAAACAATATATTTTAGATTACTAATAGGATATTGTATTAAACAATTAATATCAAAAGGTTGAAATACTGACCCGATTTATAGTATAAGCATCTAAAAATCTAGTACCAAATAAAATCTAGGGTAATCCAATTTTCTAAACATAACAGATACCCTACCCTTGATAAGACAAGGTCCCTCCACGGTTTATTAAGCTATCCAGACAAGACATTTTTCATAAACTCCCGAAATAGCCCTAAAAATCTGACCCGAAGAGGCATTTGTCTTATTCTCATATTTCCCGAGGGAACATAAGGCGGTCTTTTACGCAAATAAGATGTGTCTGGTTGAAGATGATTCAAGTGCCCTTAATTTTACTATGACGTCGATAGTATGGATGTTTAAAAAAGTTTGCAAAAAGTATCTAACTTAAAGTTTATTGTTGCATTCAAGTACTTGTCCTTTCGTATTGTCATTAACACAATGTCGTCTATTATTCTTATTGTTATTATCTATCTGAATATAAATATCCTATTATTATTGTCTTTCAGTAAGACTGGCTTAATTAGAAGATGGTCCCTAATTTGCAGAACTTTTTAAAATATCTATATCCTCTCAATTCCCGTTATACCATGGGCCAAAGTAGTTCCTTTACAACTGAATGCTCTCAAAAATGTTCGCATACTGAGATTTATTTTGAATTGTCATTAAACAACAGACGCCAGACTACTCGTATATTTAACCTGGCATTTAGCATGGCCGGAGCCTTGAGCGAGAGTCAAATCACTTCCGACACACGGTTTGGCAACGAATCTGTACATTTAAAATCGAAGTGGCGGAAAAAGCTCTAAGACCGCGTTGCGAGATAATAGTACCCATCAGTGGTAAGTTAAATTAAAATTAACCAGCAGTTAACAGAATCAACCGAAAACAATTTTTCTTTCTTATCTGAAAAAGACAATGGAACGAATCAAGACCGTTCGCACAGAACATCCGAATACAAGCATGAATTGGATTATGGTGAAATTAAAGTGTACTCCCATTTATCGCTTTCACCCCTATCTCCCCGATAAAGCTATGAGAAAAAACTTCGGATGCTAACGGATTTTATCTACACCAATTCATAGAAATGCGGGCTTATGTTTGTTTGAGCCAAATCTTGCACGGTGATAAAAACTGCTTTATATTTCGAATGTGGAATTTTTGATGCACTACACGTATGTGCATACATATACAAACAACCAGATATTTATATACAACGCCTTCTTTGATATTAAATTTCGTGCTAAATTGTCCCTGTAAATTTATTACCTAAAAGAAAAATCTAGTTGCAGACGCGTCATAATTGTTAATTCTAATGCAAATGATAACATAAATAAAAATCCGTAAATATATGTGAATGTAAAGTCTGTTGAATACAAAAGTTGAAACAAAATCTATTTAGACGAGATCGTAGGATAAAAGTAAGTGACATAAAAGAAGGGAGACGCGATGGAGGACAAATACAATATTGAGCCCCACAATATTAGAGGTTGCAAGTTGGAGAAAAAATTGTTCAAGTTATCAGTTATATCAGACCTTCGAACACCTGTGCACACATTATTCGTGCTAACGGATTATGTATAATGTTTATATGACTTTTGTATGTCAGATAAACTATCAAACTATCCTATTGAGCTGTTTTTGCAAATAAAGGAACAGAAAGGAACGTTAATGTTGGTATAATAGATTAGAGTCTTTTATTTACATTACAATATAAATCCTGGTGGGCACAGAAATAAACTTTATTGAGAAGCTACAACAAAATTAATTCATAATTTAAAGTTGAGTTTGAATAACAAAAATTGATTGTTAAAGTAATTCACAAAAGCCACTAAAGCAATCAACTAAAATCTAATCAATGAAGATTACCAGATTTGTCTGAAAACGGATGACTCAGTAATTTAGTAGGCAGTGTATTTCTTTGCGGATTTCCTGATACCAAAAAGAGGCAGCGAGTGAAATATATGGCGGAAACCAGTTTATCAGAGCTGTAGATGCTTATCGACACGGAAAACGGCACGTGAATGAGGCTTTAGAGACTCGTCTTATGTGAATCGAGGATGTAAAGACTGTGAGAAATTTTAATTAATCGTTCCTTTTCCAGGTGAGAACGGTTTAGCAAAATAGTCATTGTAATTAGTAAATATTTACAAAATATCTTTCAATTGGAAAATAATTAAAGCAAAAAAAAATTATTAATTATCCATAACGAGACGTGACGCTAACCTAATTACCATTTATACTAACTCGTTAAAATAGATCTGTATTATTACGTCAGAAATAAATATAACGGCAACGTTTCATAATTTAATCGTTGGAAAATACACAATGAATGAAATTAATAAACTGACGATCGGGATAGATGAAGCCAATTGGATGAAATTCCTACATTTTGTTAAATTTTATCCTTCATCTAAAATACAAAATTCAATAAAAGCACGGCGACCCTAAAACGAATGTGACTGTTAATTTTGTTTCATTGAGAAACATCGCTTAATCTTCGTGTTTTCCTTTTCTATTGTATTTTGTAAACGTAAATTTTATCAGCAGGAAAATTGTTCCTCATCCGACTTCCGCCCGTTCTTTATCTGACAGGTCAGTTGTACGGAAATTGTCGCACACTGCTTTGCATTGTAATTCTTTTGTTATGCGAGGAAGGAAGTGAATGTTTATAATATCACTAAAATATGCACCATGTGCGTGCAATAACAATAATGTGTGACTATAATAATTCTAACACATGAGAAGCTTGTGAAAATATCCCATTTTATTAAAAATGGAAATTCTTTATGAATATTAATATGGCTGGTGTACTCCCTGTTGACACGCACGAAACGTTTTTTCTGCTCGGGACCAAGGAAGAGATACTATTACAAATTCTAGTGGGAATTGGTACGGTATTTTAACGCTTTCTCTTTTAACACCTATTCGGTGTGAATAAGTTCCCAACTTAACAATAACTTGATAAGAACGTTGAAGTACTTATTAACACTATTTAATTAGAAATTATATAAAGAGTTGAAGCCTTTTTTGATTGTTATAAATGAAGAAATGACGACATAATTAAAAAGAGCATTAATATTGACACTATGCACAGATTTAAATCCTTTGTTTATTGTGATATTTTACAGTACGACTATGATATACATATTTTTATAGCGAGCTTTATAGACAGTTATAATGGTTTCCAACAGCATAAACATGATATTGTTCCTACTATTTATTGGGACTACGGATTTACTTTTACCCTGCCATGATCTAATTTAATTCGAGCATGTAAAATTCTATAAGCCACTCATACTAAGAAAGTATATATTACCTACTGCATCACAGTAAAATCATATGAACATGGAAAGAAGTTTCAATCTTAATAATATGTATAACATTCTTAACGCAAATAACACAACTTGCCTAACATATCACGAAATCACAGCGGAAGTGCAACACCAAAACGTAGTGAGACCTCATCGGATGATCTGATTGAACCCAATATTTTCAATTTACGAACCAAAAAGTATCAAGTGCGGTTTCTCCCGCTGGTAATAAGATAGCTTTGGAAATTGACGTTTCGATTTGCATTTGATATAACAGCGAGCTCTTCAATTCACTTCTCTTTCAGTGACTAGAATTGTTGTTAATTTGGACATTTTCTTAGAATCCTAAATTTTTGGAACTGAAGCTTCAGCTTTTAATGATAATGATTATTATGATAGTGAAGCGTAAGATGGTAAAATGTGTTGCTTCATGAAATTCACGTGCTACATAGACTCATATTATTGTTTGCACGGGTATGGCAGATACAAGGTGTTTACCCACGTGTATAAGGATCAGTGTTATATTTGCATAGTGCAACTACAATACGGAGAGTCTTAGCGTGATATTGATATCTAGCTTTCAATCGTTAACTGACACGAGAGCTCTGTCTACTTCAACATAATAATTAAACTGTTTCTGAAAATGTTCTTAAGACTTACAGTATTATACATACTTAAAATTTTAATATTGCTCGCTTAACAATAATTTACCCTAAAACCCCCACATGATACGTTAACCGTGTAATGAAATCCCTTTTTCTTCCTGGCTTTTCATTTAGAATATTCCAATCCATCTCATTCTCGAACCTTTCCCACGCAGACCACATTACCCATATCAATTACGATCGACTAATCCGCACCGTTAAGGCCGAAAATATATTACAATATATTTCAACAAGACATTGAATTTTTACGCTACAAGATCGTATTATGCCTCGGAAAATTCTCCAACAGAATATTATATAAGGGCACATGGTAAGAAAGTTCACGGTACATTTGCAGCGAATTTCAGAGAGTAAGGGACCGACCGAAACAAGTTGTTACAGCCGATGTCTATTCTAAATCTGGATACATGTAATAATCTTTTCGTTTAAACACAAATTGGAATTGGAATAGTTAAGAGTGACGTTGATACCTAAAGTGCAATTTGGCACATTACACTTACAATCAATCTTAATTAACAAATCGTATTTATTTATCGCGAACAGTAATGATAATAATGATTGATGTAATCTAATTTTTATTATATGGTTGTTAATTATTTATATTGACAACCATAACTACCTGTACTATGTATTTGGAAGTTTTAACAAGAATATTTGTCTTCGGTGGTGTTCTGTCGCACGAATTCAGTTTTACCTACTAAGTGTGTATAGCAGATGGAACTAGTCATATTAAAGAATTTGATAAAATATGCCTTTTAAAATGACGTTTGCCGTGCATTATATAGATAGTTAAGTTGTGAACATTAAGTTAAGCAAGTAACGGTGACTGAGATGTAGTTAAAAGTGTAATTGTAACGTGATAATTTCACTAAACTAACTGTGATGGTTAAAAAAATAAATTTTACAACAAAAGAACATAAAGTTATCTCTTCATGTTTTTCTAGAACACATTTGTGAAATATGTCACGGACTCTTGCGAACCTTTTGCTATTATAATTCAGAGGATCATTCCTGTATCTGATTTGTTTTATGAGGACTCTCAGTGGATTGGGACCATAAAATTGCAGAGTTAGTTGATGGAATACGGAAACAGTAAGACTTGATGGTTTAGGGTTTCTTTATCATTTATATGATACTTGAATGGTAGAAAGTTTATAAATAATAGTCCTTATAATGACAACGTCCTTCCATTTCAGAAAAGAACAACTATAATAATATAGATATATTTTTGTATTATGTAAATCTTAAACTTATTTATTCTTTGTCATCATCATCAGCTTATCAGTCCAATGCCTCCCCTGAAAGGTCATTGCCCTTAAGACATACCCAAAAAATTTTGCATCTAATACCCGTCTGAAGTACACGTTAAGTCTGAATTACTTGGTAAAGTCCTTCGATAAATTCTCGAGCAACGCTTCAAAGTATTTCATAAGGAAAATTACAAAATATATTCAGCTTAATCTAGGGCTGGCGGATGTTGTGCTATAAATATGTTTTACGAACATTATTCGAATCTGCCAACATGCATTATAGACGCTTATCAACCATGTACAATATGAAATCGTCGTTGCCACCATATAATATAGAACTACAATGTGCAATATAATAAGGCAAAAGACAAGCGTGAAAATGTAACTGTAAAAATAGTGTCATCGAAAAACATTTTATTAACTGCCTATATTATATATTGCTGTTTCCCAAGGTAACCCATTGGGATCGATGTTCTAATTAGTCATGAAATTTGTTTTTGTCCCGTCGATTCCGGTTATCTTAAAATCGATGATATTTGCCGACCCAGAAGAAAAAGACAATCCATGTTATTTCGAGCAAAACAAAACAGAAATGTAACATTCGTACCGAACAACGTTATGACCCTATCAGAACGATTTCAGGAACTTGTACTGTAATTTGGAGAGTTCGGGGCGCGATATCGCCATATTTACTTAAACTCAGCATTTTGGCGTCGAACAGTTGATATTCAAAATGTAGCAATACGATATTCCAGCCGCAATAGAAGTTTTCATCCCGCAATAGGAAACCGAATTGCTCGCAACTTTTATATTGCTCGCATTCAATTGAATATCGATCGGAAGTTATGGCTTTAAATTGTTATAATATTTTTGATGGAAAGTGCTATTTAAAATATCATTGTTGACGCTAAATACATAGTTTTTATTGTATTCTGTTTACAATTGCTGTCGTAACGATTTAATTAAAATTATGAGGGTTGTAACCTTTTTGTCATTAATTTCATTCAATAGGGTGAACATCTGTACTAGATTATTTATTATTTTATTAATCCTCGCATATAATATGACGTATTTGCTATTTTACTTTTTAAATTCCTCTATCCAAAAAGATCTAAAATTTTCTAGAATCTCATGATTTTGTGAGCCATAATCCAAATCTAAAGCCTTAAGAGATTTCGTTGGCAACATAATGACGTTCTTAAATCTACTTTTTTCAAGACGAGTGAACTTGCTAAGTCGAGAGTGTTGATTTTTATAAAAGGGACGCACACCTGACAGCCATAAGTTAGATGTAAGGCGTGTAATTTTTTGGAAGTTGACAAAGCTTTGCTCTTTGGAGATAATCTTTTGTTTAAGGGTGGCTTTTACAGATTTTTCTTAAATGACGAATTGGGTTTTGTTTAAATAGCTTTTTAAGCTTTTTTTTTCATTAATGGTAAAAAAACTGAAATTTGTGCCACCTGATGATGAAGGATGATTATAAAAAGTGGTTATATTCAATTTTAATACATATTTCAATGAAATCAAGAGGGAATGACAAATGCCTCATTGAAAGTTCCTTTACAGCGCTTAATATGAGGCTTTATTAGCTAATATGATATCAAACTCAATCTTACATCATTTAGCAAAATACCACAGCACAATAAAATTAATTAAAACATTTCTGAGCCAATTTTAGACTAATTAAAGTAGGTAATAGTTGTTAAAAAGTTGAATAACAGACTAGCCTACAAGTGTTTAAAATTCGTCCGTGTGCTTAAGATACCTACATTTGTATATATGCAGACCAAATGCATCAAATCCACCAGCAAATGTTTTTAAAAACACGAGAGATGACACACATGCTAAGGTGGTAATTTTCACGTCTCAGTTGCATGAGGAGATAAAATGGAGAACCGTTTTACACAATAAATATCCTCAAGGCTCACCTCCAGCCACAATACGCTGAGTTAGTGAAAATACGCTCAGTAAACGCTTGCAAATAATAGGCGTGGGGTCGCCTTTGATATTATTTTCGGGTATATCGCTTCGCAAATGAGATAAAGGCTTTCGACTGAGCCAGAGAAAGGGATTATTTTATTATCCTTATGAAATTTTCCGCGGCTCACGAACTGATGAGAGCCGAAAATTGTATGCTCCAATGCGTTTTGTTCCGACCAAGGGTCTTGTGAAGGTCTCTATCTGGCGTTGGGTTAACGTCTGGTGTTTTGGAAGCCTAATGTGATATGTTGGTTTTGTATAATCTTTAGAATTCGCGGAATATTCATAATTTACGAAGCCGTTTATGTAAAACATATTTGTTAACATTCAGAAGTGGTTTTTAAAAGAAAATTTCAGCGAACTAGAAAATTTGATCCGTCTCATACATTAACAAGCGTTTGAAACTAAACTTTCTAGAACCGAATTATTCACGTTACCATTAAATCGTTTTGTGATTTTATGTATCAACTCCGCTATGAAGAATAATTCTTGATTGCACTCAAAATTTCACATTTAATTGCTTTATTAGAAGATCGTTTTCCAATGTTATGCGTTTGTCGTTTTGCACAAACACCCGCACGTTCATGAATATGATTGCCAAGACAATAGAGTTCAGTATCGCTTGGCAAGTTAACCGGTTTGACATTCGATGGTATTGATTTCTAACTGCGTTGGTTTTCGGGCTGAGTACAGTGAGAGAAACAATTTACACGCCTTCATACACTTACACCAAACAAGCGGATGGTAGAACATTTTTTCTTACTCGTAATGTTGCGGATTGTATGTAACCTATTCTTTAGAAAATCACCTACTTTTTATGTATGAAGTTTTCTTAAATATGACGCTTATGTAGATCTCAAGGGATTTGTGAAATAGACTGGGCGCAATCAGTAGTTGTTGCAAAGTTTTTTTGAACTTTGGATGACATGTCATGTTAAGGGTACTAATCGTTACAGTCAGTACTACCGTTAAGATGGGTCGGAATCCACAAAAGGAGTAATGAAGAAGTTTAATAGTAAAATAAAGAAGTTGGTCACAAAATTATATCTCCACCGATACTTAACGTAGCAGGATGGTGAGTCAAGTATCAGTTTGTGAGGGAAGCCGTACACCCAGCAGAAGATAAAAAAACTCCATTTTCAAATATCGAATAGCGTAGGTACCTATTTCAGTGCGATGCGCAAAACTGTGGATCCATTCCACATCAAACAGTTTTCATTGCGATTATTTTTCTAACGGTACAGAATCAATAGCTTCATTCACATCTCGGTAGTTC
The DNA here is from genome assembly GCA_018244815.1 of Parelbella polyzona. Lineage (NCBI taxonomy): Eukaryota > Metazoa > Arthropoda > Insecta > Lepidoptera > Hesperiidae > Parelbella > Parelbella polyzona. Next base: position 1,712 of record DWMF01000848.1, on the reverse strand, counting down.
CGACGCCTTTCAGTATTCAATGGGTCACGACTGAACGTGTCTATTGTTCTCTCTTCCGTTAAAATATAAATTTAGAGACATGAAATAATGTTCTTGGTCGCAAAGAATGTTTTTATACCTTATGGTTGTAATAACACAGTTGTATCCATCGTTCCTTGCCCCGTTGCCAACTAAGGTGGGGTTGCCACTATTGTAGATACTTACATAGATTTGACAGTAATTTTACTACTGGTCGGCGCCTGACCTTACTTGGTAATCTTGCTATTGGTTATTACACCTTGCTTTATACATCAACGTTACAAACAAATGATTAAGAAAACCTTGTATTTCTTTTTAAAATACCGTTTTAGTGCATTTGTAACTGCTCTGTAGTGAAAAATATAGTTTACTTTAAATATAATTAATTTTTTAAGTAAAATAATACAGGTCGTTAATTTTTTAAATAAAATATAGTTCATTTGTTAAATAAAATGTAGTTCCTTTTTAAATAAAAGAACCTAAAAGACTATACGGACATTATATTAAGGACTACTATAGACCTTAAGTTAAATGTCGTAACAAATAAAAATTTCCTAATGTCTCGTTAATACATATTTTAAGAACTGCAACATGGCTCTATAAAATGAAATTTTCACATCAACATCACCAGAAATCATTTCTTTTACTAAAAATGAGCGAATATTCATTTCATAGTTCTAGTAATAATATCGTGCTAATATACACAGGATATTGTGTAAACTTACACATATTTTGTAATTTTAACGTTTTTTTTTATATAGGAAATATTGAATCTTTTCTGGGCGAGCGAAACTTAGGTTATTAACTTGCTTTAAAATAACCAGCACTGTGAACGTGTCCTATCGCAATAACCCCGCCCCAACGATGTTGTAGCAGTTTAAGATTTTACAGCCACTTTTATTAGACTACCCTCAGGACTTCTATTCTGTGATAACGAGTTATGGCTCTTTATTTGTTTCCTTTTTATGCCAGTCGCGAAAATTGTTAGTGTTCAGATCGTAAAAACGTTTTGTTAGAGAATCAATATGGCTACTCTCGATAATAATTGTGTTCTTTTACAGATCGCTTGAAAAATATAAAAAAAATATTTTTGGTAAAAACTTTTTTCAAATGCATCTTTTAACACTCTTTCGAAACTGGATTGCTTACTGTCAATAATTATCATATTTTGGTCATATTGCATCGAAAATACAAAAAATATATTTTTTATTGAATTTTTTTCAAGCGCATTTTTTTGCACTCCATCGTTGAATAATGGTGCAATAAATCTACTTCTAACCGATAAGCGCTAAACCTATTTGCACATGTTACCATAAATTTCGTTTATCATTTAATTTAAAACGTAGCGTAAATAGAGGGTAGTTGAAGGCAGTTATAGTGGAGGTTAGGCGTATAAAATAAACAGGTGGAGCTTTAAAAAGTCTGCCTTGCAACACGTACAACGTTAAAAGACGTGTTCGAAGCGACACTACGCCTCGTTAGCAGTCTCGGCTTCCGTTCGTGCGTTACAACGGCGGGATCATGTTATAAAAATAATAAATACATATTATATAATAAGTAATAATTGCAGGTAATATAAATACTCGTATATGGAAATAATACACACATCGTATATGACAATAACATAAATTTTGTAGATACACAAATTCAAATAAATATTTACAAACTTGATTGGAGTAGCAGCATATTCATAA
>DWMF01000847.1:0-12959 GCA_018244815.1 Parelbella polyzona | reverse complement strand
TCTAAATATTCATCTTCCTATATAATGAGAGATGTCAGAAAGTAACTGCAGTAGGTAATTTCATTAGAAAATGAAATGCTTTTTAGCGTACATTTTAGTAATCAGTGCAGTGCCCATTGTGAATCAAAGTAAATTTATCAGACACTTAAGACTATATTTTTTACAATACAGAGCTTTCATACATTTACTTCGCATCTTTTATCTGGCCATTGTTAATTTCTTTTATATAATATAAAATAAATAAATTATTAAGTGTAAGGTTAAAGTTCTTGACAACGACTATTCGCTGTCATTCTAATGCATCATCTTTAAATACAAAGGTTGTGTTATAAAAGTTGTAAGCGAGCATACTTTCAACCTTAGCCCTTTCATAGTGCCAATACATCACAAACATCACTTCTCAAAATTAGGTTGAAATGTGTAACGCCTAATTCAAATCAGAACACTAAATTAGTATGTTGTCTTCACCGTTCACGGTTCACACTTCACGGAAATAGATTTTTGATTTAACACCATGTGTAGATATCTATAGATAAATAATTTGTTCGTCTGTGCCAGAATTTGTACCACTCAACCCTGAATGGCAGGCTGAAATTAAAACCACTAGGTCAATACCAACTATTCGTTAGATTGCAAGTTATCGCTCTTAAATACATGACTATTTACATTTTCGACGAATTTTTCGAGCCAATAGCAAAATTAATTTACAAATATAAGACTTTCCGTGAGAAGTTTCCAATGATAAAATGCGTGTGATGATATCGAACGTATTTATAATCGGTACGTTAAACCCTAAATGCTCTTATTATGTACCTATTTACTCACATAAAGGCAAAATAACGAAAAGGGCGCACTTATCCCCTCCACTCGAAAAATCTTTCGCAATTCGTATCGCTGCCTTCTATTTCAATTTGCCGTCTCTCACAGGCTTTTGAGCTGATTCTCGTAACGTTCGCTTGATGATAAATAATACCCTACACTACGGACGACTGATTCGCTTTGTATCACTTTGTGCATGTTAAGTGTTAACTTCACTCTTCTTTCGGTTAACTTCAATCTGTTTGTTTTTATTTTATATGATTTTTATATATCCATGTGTACGTATTGAAAGCTGGCAATTTAAACGTAATATCATCCCTGTAATCCCCAAAGGGGTATGCAGAAGAGGACAGTATACTCCCATGTTTCATCAGTTGGGTTTAGGTCCCACCATGGAATAAGTGGTGAGCCTATTGCCATACACTGGACACATATCCAGGCTCTGAGACAATAGTAGAAATTGCTAATAGAAAATTTAAATTATAAAAATCCGATAGTAACTGAACCGGTTACCCTGGTAGACCCAGGATCTCTCGATTACGTCACGCTTTTAACTGCTTGAACAACGAGGTAGGTAAGCATTTCACTATTAAGTACAAAAACAGTAAATATATAAATTGTTTGTTAAGTACTTTATGGTATGACATTTCGTGGAAATGTTGTATTGGATTATCCTAAAGAATACGTAATCTGCAAATGACACGTATATACAAATCAAAATGATGACTCAATTATTGAAATAAACGGGATTTAAGAATTTTGAACTAGACAATAAATGTGGGAACAAATGTTTTTTTTTTTATTAATAATAAGGTTCTGAACATTAGCTTTTCTGCAAGAGATCGCTCTATTAGCGATAACATTGCCGATTGTTATCATGTTGTCTTATTTTGTTGTATATTTTGTTATTTATACATGGTATACAATAACGTATTTTTGTATTTTATGGTATTCGCTTGAAGGCAGACGATAATAAGCTGACGTTTTGAATTCTTAAGTTGCTTGCTCATTTGCTCGTATTACCTATAACTTTAGCAAAGCAACGATTCACGTTTTAATTACGGTCGCAGATGTAGCTATTGTAAATACATTTTAATATTATACACTGCTTTTAATATTATGCATTATTTATAAAAAAAACTTTTTTATCCTATAGGAAACTTTGCAATGATATCGCTTACATTTAATTAACTACACGAGAATGGAGTTGAGAAAAGGCGTATATATTTTCGACTGAATTTTCCTTAAAAGTATCTACTGAAACTTGTTAATAAGTCCTTTTGTCCGTAGTAAGTATAATAACGAAATTCGAGAGAAGAACAACCTTCATATTTAGAACAAATTCTAAACAACATCCAAGCTTTATTTTAGAGTAAAACAAACTTCAATAACAGAACAGCAATAGAATGATCGAGGTCGTCAAAAACGTAGCGTTTCTCAAACTATCCTGCACATAAAGCAACGGAAATTGTTAGTGCTACGGTCAAATGGTCGGTAGCGAAATTTCATGACCGTTTCATTGTTTCTGTGAGCGCTTTATACAGCGTGTGTCAGTAGTTATTGGCAGGCAGATGTCGTTAGGCCTCATTCAAAATATCAAATATTCATAACTGTTTCTGTGCTTTGTTGTGCACATCGCGCTCTCGTATTTAATTGTTACTGTTGTGGTTAATCCTTTGCTGAGGCAGTACAGCAAATTAGATAGATATTAAAGTGATACATTGATCGATATCATTTGATTCATATTGATTCACCTAGTGGAATAACCTCCTAGTGTTCCTATGTGTAAAAATACATCTGCGTGTCTACGTGAAGGGTTTTTACTTTTGTAAGTCATTTAAAGATTTTAAAGCTAAGATATGATTGTCGCTTTAACGTTTTTAGTAATTTCTAAGCTGTAATATCTCTTAGATTCGTTTAGTTAGTATTCATCATATAGCACGAGCGCAGTAATTCTCAATTGGTATATATTCCCGGAAGCTGATTCAGTATGAATCATCAGATATCCGGGTTAGTAGCTGTCGAAATCGCTGTACTGTCTCGGCCCAGGTTTAAACATAACAATAACAATAAACAACGAGAGCTTGACGTGCACAACAACACGCGGAAACGGTTATGAATGTTTGATGTTTCGAATGCGCTGAACGATCGTTGCCTGCCAATAACAACCAGGGCACGCTATATAAGCGCTCGCCGAAACAATGAAACTGTCATGAAACTTTGCCACCGACCATCTGACTGTAATACTGACCATTTCCGCTGCTTTATGTGACGGATCGTTTGAGAAACGCTACGACATTTGACGACGTCGAACTTTCTATTACTGTTCCGTTATTGAAATTTGTTCTATAAATAAAGAACTAATTGAATATTGTTTAGAAGTTGTTCTATATATGGACATTGTTCTTGTACTTTCTTTTTGTTTCAACAATTATTACGGACAAAAGCACTTAATAATAAGTTTCTGTAGATCTTTTAAAGGGAGGTATTTCTTTTTTTGTTCTCATGTGAATAAATGTCAAAGATATTCGTATGAAAGTTTTTAAGAACGATAAGACATTTTTTTCGATAACATTTATAATGGAACATTGTTTATTATAATATTCGATGTATCTTGTACATTTATGAGACATTAGAATTTAATTTATGTTTTCATCCAAGATTAATAAATACCTGAGGATATTTTGACGAGAAGGCGCTTAGAGGTCGTGTTATATTATTGTCATGATTGATTTTTTCTTATATTACAGTATATTTCACCAAAGATTGTAATTCCATCTATAGCTTATATAAAGTTATTTTCTTTAAACATTTTTATAAAAAGAAAGTGAGGAGGTCCACCAATTTTATTACAATAAATATATGTAATAAGAAACGTCAAACGTATATGTACTCGTATCTATTGAAATAAAACTTGTGTGAATACATGTAACCTGTACTATACTATTCAGTAAAAAACAAATAATTTGTATTAAAGTAGGTACAATAAATTTTGTTGAGAATGTTATAAAAACAAAATTGGGCACGTAACTACTAGTTACGGCGTAGAGCAGTTACACAACAACTAAAGTGAAGTAAATCAACTAAAATAAGGTAAAGTAAACGGATACTCGTAATTTATGGACAGGAACACGACTTTACACTTACACACGTACAACACGTAGAGCTTTGAAGAAATGTTTACCTCCAAAACAAATATTGGTTCTGTTCGGAAATCGACTTTGTAAGCGGTTTAGGTAAGTGCATTCGCTCCTTTATATTGATAAGTTGGTTTCACACTAAGGTCGTATTCTAGTAAGTCAATAAATAAATGTGTCAGTTGCTGAGCAAAATGAATCAGCAGAAATCCATATTGAATAAAAACCACCATAGGTAGCAACTCTATTTAAAAAAAAATTGCATGTGTTTAAGAAAAAACATGACTGTGCTGCCAAAACTTGTAGATATGTACTTCTTCAAGTTGTTATACAGATCATGTTTATTAAATACGTTTTAGTTATGCTGTGCTCTCGAAATACATGATGACATTACTCCTCGAGATCGAAGGCCGAATCCAACGTATTCCATTTCTGAGATGAGATAGGATAGATGCACTTGAACTGATCAACATGTGATATCTATGTAGGTATGTTGTCATGAAATACTTCCATACTTATTTATTTACTCGATTAAATTCGGGTTTATAACCAAATAAAGGCACGCAGCTCTATTCTTGAATTAAATACCGAATAAAAGTGTCACAGTATGTGAGTGTGAGAAAAAAGTATATTATGTCAATGAATTAATTATTAAAAAACATTTTGCTTTTATTAATTTTTTATTTCTTTATTTGTTTTTGCTTATTTGAAAAATAATTAATGGTAACGTAATAATGCAACATTACACCTATAATCGCCGAACGGGTAGGCAGAGGAGTGTAGTGTACTCCCACATTTCACCATTTACGTTTAAGTTCCACGGAATACGTGGTGAGCCTATAGCCATATACCGGGCACCCATCCAGACTCCCAGTCACTACTAGAAGTTCTAAATTAGAAAAATCCAATAGTACCTGACCCAGGATTTGAACCCAGGACCTCCCGATCGGCAGTCGCGCTTGAAACCACTAGACCAACGAGGCAGTCAATAATAGTCAGTTAACAGTGATTGTACATTAATTTAATTGAATTGATTTTTGTATAGAAATTGGTTGTTTGTTTTATAATATCAAGGTGTATTACTTACTCCTAATATAGCGATGGCACTAATACCCTTAGATAGATGATTGCTAGTACCTATCGAATTAACAGCGAATGTTGCCTAGGGCCCGCTAGCCAATCTATCTTGATAATTATCATTCATTAAGGCTTCGCGAAGGTCAGCAGGCAATTGAATAGTTGTTAACACCAATTTGTGTGTTATTTATTACACGAAAAAACTATTTAAATTTTATGATGAATCAGTTAAAAAAATATAAGAAATTTTATTTCTTAAATATTGTTTTATTTATGGCCTATATGTATTATTAAATTAGTTTTTTAAAATATTCCAAATTATTGGAAAATTATGATTGTATTAACTGTTTTTTTTAAATGTAGCAATAAATTAATTTTAAGAAAACTGTCTAAATTCTATATTTTATTCGCACTCGAGTAGGTACGTATATTTATAATTTTTTTTGTATTATAAATATATATACCTATATATACACTATAAGACTATGATAAATTGATTGAATAAAACAGGGACAATAATGTGTTTAATTTCTCACAAAATGAAGATAAATGTATTCAGGATGGCTACATTGACCGATAACATCCATTCTTTAATGTTTTGGAAAACCAACTTACAATTTCGCCCATACAACGTATCGGTTTACTGAACCTTCTATTTGCCACAAGGGAATAGAGAGGATGAAATAAATCATTGGCCGAAAATGTAAGTTTGTTTGCCTACTACATTTACCTTCCATTTCCTCCGAACCCTTTCTTTCAGGCTCTGCACCCCGTAAGATGTATTGCTCTCGAATAAATTGGTGCTTCTATTGAAGTATTGAGGATATCTCTCTACATGTTAACGGTCATTTTGTCGCATTCATCAGGTTTGGAGGACTTGAAGTCGTACTATTTGTAATGTATTGCCGAACTTTTGTCGTCTACTGTATAATTATACGGTTGTACCGAATATATGTCTCGTGACCGCTTGTCGCGATGAAAAGTGATGGTTTGGTAGGAATATATTTATTTTCGTGTGCTACGTTCGTAACGTTGGTGATTTGTGTTCGTGAGTACACAAATTTACTGATGTTGTCTATAAATTATGAGTGTTTCCATCGAATCTGTAGTCTGAATTATAGGTTTTATGTACTGAGGTATTTTTGTAGGTAACAATCGGCAACTGACTCGTTCCCTTAAAGTACGATATTAGAATATTTGTTATCCATGGTATAATTACCTAAACCAAAAACATGAGTAACTGTATTCAGGTTTGTATACCTATCTATTTCGTTGGTATATTCAAAATATGATTATTTCCTATTATTACTTCTATAAGTATTTGAAATAAAAGCAACATATTAACAGATAACATAGATTATAAAGAAAACACAGCAAAGATTGAAAAGGTTTTCAGGTGTCGTTTCTAAAACAATATTTGCCAGATTATTTGACTTTGACATTGGAAGAAACTAAAGCAAACAGAACATTGAACAAACGTATACCTAAACTTCAATTACTCCTCTGTTGCAAGATTTCGAAGTTCTTAAGCATTTATTGTTGTACGTTTGATATTTCAAATAAATTTGAAGCCTTTCATATAACTCATACTAGAACAATATAAAACTTTGATAGTTATTTTGAAAACTTTTGCTGTATCAAGTTTGGTGAGTCTTCAGTTAACAATGAGTAACTTTGATATTTTAAATTTTTTGTGCCGATTTTCACCCGACAAGCGATAACAAATAATGAAAAATTATTACTAATGAATACTGTCATTTAAATGGTAGTTATAGACTTTGGAAATTATTTTCATTGTTGATCTTTTTGTACTAACAAACGTCATTTCATTTTAGAAAATGTTTAGGGACAGCTGCAATTGTTTTTTTTTTGTAATTAGTAATCTATATAATGAACTACTCCTGCTCGTCTATTCATTTTCCGATCTGTAGAAGATATAATATAGTAACATTATATTTATATTTACAATAAACAACGGAGTGTAATTTTTCAATACATTTATATTAATTTAATCAAACTCATCACTTAGTCATACGGAAACAGAAAAGTAATCAAACTGTGCGGAATTCGGACGACCGTTTAATGAAATGCATCGAATTTGTAAAAGTTCTAACAGGAATGACACACTTTATAATCTGTAAATCTCTTGTTTTTTACACGGCTAAATTAATTTATTAAGGTTTATAATGACAAAGAGCCCAGCTGTAGGAACAGTTAAAATAATATCAGTTATATTGACATCAATTAAGTTAAACAACTTCCATCATCACCGTTATGTTCTGTTACATTGTGGCGTACTGTCCTAAATGATTATGGTTGCATGGTGTCGGGTTGTTAAGTCCCGAGATCCCCTCTTCAGTCGGAAGTATTTTTTGAGGGGAATGCTCCCAGTGTGTGCTTTCCGTTAAACGATGTCTAAAGGGACCGTTGTTATACCACCAATTCTAAGATGTCTGTCCGGTATGACAAACCGTCTCGAACCAGTTTAAAGAGAATATACATGATTATCAGATATTAAGGATAATTTTTTTTTTAATATGATTGTTACAAACACCTCGCCACATGTATAATATGGTTTTAGCTCTGTATTTGTCCATCTCTTTAACATGTAGGAATACCTGTTAGGATTAAAGTCTCTCGATATTAATCTTTTTGTGTCCTTGTTTTACTTGTTATTCTTATTAATGATAAACAGAAAATGTAGTATTTGGAGCTTGATGTGATTTTATCTGTTCTCGATAGATTAGTACAGCTTGCGCGGTATTGACGGCTCAATAATTGAGGCTTGTGTCGTTGTATAGATTAAATCCGTCGTTCGCATTTTTGGAACCGTAAAGCCTATCGCATGCCAAGATACAAACTGTGTGCTAGCCAATGAAACTTTACAGACCATATTGGGATGTTCCTTGCCGAAACAATTGGAGTCATATTTAAGAGACTAAACTTAAACTAGACGGATCAGCCTGAAAAACGTAGCTATGTTTTTTATTTATCTTACGTAATAACCTTTCCAATGGAGTGGAGATTGCTTTACTGAATATTTGATTTATTTTTAAGTTTTTAATGTTGTTTGTTTCCGAAAAATATAAAAAACCCAATGTTAAATCAGTATATAAATTTTATAATATATTCCAGGAGTAGCAACATCTCACACAGTGTGACACGGTAAGCAATTCCAGTGTTAGCTATTGACATCCACGTCTAATCATTTAGGTATGTATCTATACATATATGTATGTACATATATAGTATGCTTTCGACGCGCTTTGAAATTATCTCATGGCGTCTATTGTGTGACGAATAAAATCGCTTACACACAAGAAAATTACATTTAAGACAATTACAAAAAAGACAATTACAAAAAAGATAATTATGAATACTTCTAAATTACTGTACCGCTACACATCATCAAAATTAATCGATATGTCACTTTTGTATTACATGCCTAAGCAGATTTACAAATCAGTTACCAATGTAGTAAATGCCTCTTATTATATTTTTAATAAATGTTAATCAATTGTTTTTGTTATTATATTGTCACACAAGGTCGTTTAGGTGGTAGATAGGAAGCAGCGAGTGCCAAATATCCCTATGTTTACGGATCTGTCATGATTTTTTCATCATTTTATTATACACCCATTTTTATTATGGAGACTACTGCTCCTCAATCTGCCAATATTTGACCTGTTCAGTAAGTTTGATAGTTATTGGTTTCTCTCGGCACCTATATCCATGTTTTAAAAAATATTTACTAAGCATTAATATTGTTTTACATTTACATTTACAACGTGGCCGAATAAGCTCCTGTGGTCCCGCAGTTTTGAGAGCCGTAACCATTAGAGACACGTAAAAAGGTTTCCAGCCAATATGTGTAATTTAATAATAATAATCAATTATTTAATAGGCTTAACTTTTAGTATACTATAGGCTTGCATTTGAGTAACATCTTATCTCAACTGTAAGTTGCTGCTTAAGATATACGAGTATGTATGTATGTAGTTCTCTTGCTTGGTAATTCTCTAATAACATTTCCTTTGAACAATTTCAAGCATAGGTAGGTAAATATCAGAACTGATAGTGCGCATATCGAGAAAAAAGAAGCTAAAGTCCCATTCCTTACTCATTAGCAGGATAAGCGATTCGACGTTACTGTTCATAAATCTTATAGGAGTGAAGTGTTTAATAAGCATTTTCGGAAGCTTAAGCATGTCTTAGGGTATCGATTATATTAAATCGCCGCTTCGAGGTTTGTATCGCGATGTACTGTAGGCCTTAGTGTCAGCTTGGCAGCTTGTCGATGCCCTGATTTACATTCGTGCTATCTCGCGACTCGTACAATTCGGAACATCGAATATAAATTATCATAGCTCACTGTTGCTGACATACCAGATGTTTCTTACTTGTTAATGAATTCTACGGTCCCATTTGTGTGCTAAAGTATATAAAAAGAATGTATGTAGATATATCGAAAATTGGAAAAACTCGTAAGAAAATATGTATAGGACATCACGGCAAAATACAAGGAGTGAAACAAATGTTGTTGCGTAAAAATGTACTTATTTCACATCTAATTGATGGAGAACTGAGTGTTTTTATTATTTTTGTAACATCACGACAAGTCCCTTACGAGTAGGTAGAGTATATCTATCCTTGCAGACGTTTCTCCTGCATTTTTCACTCAATATACTCACAATATTTTTACCTTGGAAATTATTTAAAAGTAAAAGTAATATAAATCTTAGAAAAAAATAATAATAATGTATACGTCTTATTGGAAGATAAGAAAATATCAAAATGAAAATAAAATGTTATATTCCTCGCCTTAACGTTACAAAACTGTATCGTAACAGAATAATAGGAAAAGTACATAAAGTTGTTTTAAACGTAATAATAAAAAGCTTGGCCCAAAGCTGTGAGACTAGTGCACTTAGGGTTGCCAGATTTAAAATAAGACGACTAGAATAAGACAGGTTACATGTACGGCAGAGCCATTTGAATTAAATAAATAGGTCCTGGAACCTGTTACAAAATTTGAGAGATTGATTGTATTGGAAGCTTTGCCGCTCCGACTCGTTGATATAAGGATAGAATTGACGAAAGTTACTGTAATTACTTATACTATAAGTAGGTACCTACTGTAGATATTTTAAAATATTGATTTTAACTTCGTTTCATTAGTAACTACAACTCGAGATTATAGTCGTATTCGGCAGCTGGTATGATGACATGTATGGTGATTCATTAATTAGTCGTTCATACTCTTAGCATCGAGTTACCGCACGCAGCACTCGCAAGCGCCGTCTACGGATATTTTGAGAACACAATGACATAATCCGCCATGATTGATTAACATCAAATGCGTAATTAATTTTATTATAAATAAAGCACGTTTCGCGATAATAAGCATCAATTATATCAAGTACATACACTTACGAATGGTGAAACGTGAGATAAGTGTGTAGGCGATCTCAATTTAATTGCCATTGTTTTCAACAAGATTCGTTTTTATCTAATAAATCTTTAAAGATCTTTTTAAATTATTTTTTAAGTAATTATAACAATGAGTGATATTTTATTTACCTTTTTCAGCATTGGGACAAAAAATATCGGACGGTTGAATATTAACAAGTTCAATCACACGACATACAATTGGGTCTTTAGCGCGTAAAGGCGATACGTATTATTAACCTAAAGGTTTCTGTGCGTATTTTAATTTTCAGTAAGTGCTGGGATTTCGAAGCAGCAATCATTTAGTGATTTAGATTTCAATCTCTAACTCCGAGGATATAGGGTTTGAATTTTAGGCCGTCTGAGAGGCGTACTCAGAGAAATAAGCCAAGTTCTAGGCTTTTTTAGGATAGTATAAAAATATCATTCGTTCTAATGGGGATTATTATCTCGTGAGGAAACCACGGCTTAGAATTTTTTCCATTTCTTGTCTTTTAAAGCGTTTGAATTCACCTAATTCGCGTTAGGGCACTCTGGTAGATTATGACCAGTCTCATTCTGAGAGATGATCTTTATCCAAGAATGGAACGGTGAGAAGATTGATTGACAGATGATAATGTAGATTTTCCTGTACCTTCAGGGATTGTTAATATATTTTGCCTTAAAACCAACAGGAATATTAAATTAGATCATAACACATGGTATCTTTGCCCAGTTTAATTCATGAGAAAAACATTATAAATACTACAGAAAATATTATTTGAGTACTGAAATGATGACGTAAACCTGTTTCCAGTCAGCAAGTTAATTATAAGGTAATTTACGAAACAGAATTTGTTTTTTATTTCGAAAAGAGATAAAAACGTAATTACGTTCGCACTCAACAAGATGACGCGCTGAACCGCACCAGAATTTCCACTGAAAAAGAAAAAATGAAACTAGACATAATCTGTAACGAAATACCGCCAGTTAGAATGAGACAAAAGTATCGTATAATTGTTAAGATTCTTTTGGTATTTTTTCACTCAACGTCGGCTGAGCCAAATTGATATTTTACTCGTCGTTTGCTGAATTAATTACTTCAAATTGTTACCTAACCCAATGTAACCTATACTTTCATTAGTCTAAAGTTTCCACTTTGTGTGATATAGAGCCTATAATATATGGTAAGGTTATCACCTCATCTACTTAACAAAGTCTCTATAAACTTACACTGTAGGTATATAAGGTGGATCGGTAACAGTTTTGTTTATTAGAAATTCCATAACGTTCTTAATAATAGGGACGCATAATTTTGCGGCTCGACGCGTGGAGCGCAGGATCATATCCTCATATTGGCTTTACGCAACCGGGCCTGACATTTTAATAATGTGTGAATATTGAACTCTTCACGACCCTCAAAGCCTCCGTACACATTTCATGACTTATAATACTTTTTTGAGTTTAATATTCTCCATATTTTATCTGACTTTATAGCACTACGTTTGTTGTGAGTACTCACATAAAGCATTAGCATTAATGGGCCATATAAAATGTTACATGATAATGTAGGAAAATAAATATTATTTCATAAGAATTTCCGATATCAATCTTCCTCCCTCGTATCAGGCATCAAATAATGATGTTAAGCATTAAATGGTTTTCCATTTTCTTTTTTCATTTTACACGCTCCTGACTGATATACATATGTACGAGTACATATGTTTGAAATGTACATGCAATATAATATGTACTTCCGCGTGCGATATTTCAGGCGTTTAAAAAATAGGACATAAAAAAGGAATAAAAGCTTTCAGTGCAGCTCTTTGAAATATTTTTGTACGAATACTGTATAAATATTGTCTGTTTTAATAAAAATATATTGTCTATGCTTGTCATAGATGATACCCGTAAAAAAGTTTTGATCTCAATTTTTGCCGAGGACTCGGGAAACTTGTCCACACAGCTTTGTACGCTGTGTTGGCAAGTTTCCCTTTGTACGCTAACTCTGAACTGGTTAATTCTGACAAGAACGTTGTTCAAGAGTTAAACGATTAAAAGGGTGGCAACGAGGGTTAGGAGTCTTACATTTTTGCTACAAAGTAATTTTTTATTTAAAAAATTACTCACCATTTGTAATGATGTTTTCTTTTTACAGTCCTTTCGCCTCTAAAATGTACCGTATCTACCTAATTGGGTTCGTTAAACATTTAAAGTTCGTTAGGTAATTCATTTCATTATGTGGTAAGGTGTCATAAAGGTGTCTCTTGTTATCGTTCTTCCTCTATTATTCCCGTTTTAATTATCGTATAACAGAATGTGAAATGTTCTTATCAACTGGGTATAATTAAAAAAATATTACTGTGGGTAGATTTTATATGTCAAATAAGAATGTGTAGACAATAGCATTTTGGTGGCGTTCCACCAATTATGTACGAGTATTTTTCGAAAGAGCAGGACGCGTTGTAGTTAGTTCTGTAGGATTTCAGACTCTCTATT
>DWMF01000846.1:0-12959 GCA_018244815.1 Parelbella polyzona | reverse complement strand
TATATACAATATAATATTTTATAAGGACGTAACCGGGATTTCTCTCTTCTCTTTGCGCTTTTCTTGAAGATCCCCATGTTATAATGGTCTGGAAAAACCTCGGATACGAGCTCATTCCACATTTCTGACAGGTGCGCGGTAAAAACGATCGTAAAAACCGAACTGTAGAGGACCACCACAAGTCCAGTTGATGCGGATGAAACCTGGATCATCGGCGAGTGGTGCGATGGAAGAAGGGTGACACGGGCATCAGGTCGAATAGTTCTTAAGAGCATTCACCATATTTAATATAATTAAAAATTAATTATTGTTATTTTATTTATTTCTAATTTCATTTAAATAAATTTTACAATTACTGTATATTTTTTATTTAATCCTAATTTCGTATTTTCATATAAATAAAATATGTAAGAAGTATCTCAGATCTAAACCGCGACAATAAACTTCACAACACCTATATTTCGTTAGGGTTGATGAATTAGGTTTTGTTTGATGAGTAACAAATTCTCCAGCAAAAATTAAAAAAATACTTAACAAATACTAATTAATATTTAGTCCATAAATATATAATATTACTCTAGTATTCAAATCCTGGTTACTATTTTATTATAAGTGTTGATTATATGGCAAATTAATACAATCATGGAAAATCTACCAATTCGTATAGAACATATCAAAAGAAACAAAAACATACTTAGTGGAAAATGTATCAATTCACAAATAAAAAACATTTTCTAAATTTTCTCGCTAAATCGAACTAATGGAGTCTATGGAAACCGTTCGTAGCGAAACCAAGGCGTAATTAATGTACTAAACGTTGAAATATTTTTTGGCATTACTTTTAGTTACTCATCCGCAGCTTAATGTCAAAATACCTAGTAAAACCATGTAGAGTTCAGCATTTAATTCTCAAACGTGTGTCGTTGTCTCTAGGTGTATGTCCTGAAGACGACTTTTCTACTAAGTTTGCTTACAAAGAATATTTTAATATAATCGATAAATATAGAATAAACAATAATTTATTGTTAGTGTTGGAAGTCAACCGTACAATTAAAAATATATTATTATATCTATATTATTTTTGAATGTTGTGCCTTGTAATGATTGCCTGCCATGCTCTTTTCTTATTTAATGTATTCTGTGGCGTGACAACAGGCAACACCAACATTATTCTTTTTTTGCAATGTGATTGTGGAGGGTATAAACTTGAACTCCTCGTAGATTTATAATATATTCTGGAAATATTTTCATATGCTCCGTTTAAAATTAGTAACTTTGATACTAAATTCAATTCTAACCTAAGAACTAAACTAGGTCCTGTCAGGTCACCTTCGATATCGAATCGAAGTAATACTTTTAGACCAAGATGTCGGTGATACTCTTCTACGATTTTGACAAGAAAATGTATGTATAGTTGCAAAAGCTTTGTGTTAGGCATATGAGCTTATGATTTTTTGAATGTGTAAATATAATAGATAGATTAACGTCATTATGGATCCACTCCCCGACGATAATGTACAGAACGTCAAGTGCAATCAGAATAGCACGAGTACGAAAAACAAAAATAAAAAGGCCAAAGATCCTCCGGAAACGACTGATCAAATAAGTATAGCCAGCGAGGAGCTATGTGAGTCTTTAGTAAATACTCTTCAAATCAACAAAGTCAGTAGCAACTTAACGAACGGTACTAGTGTACATTCGACGGACAACGTCGAGATCAAAAAGCTAGACGCACAAGTGGTTGCCGCCCGTGAAAGCGCGGGAGATGTAAATAGTGTACAGTTAAATGACGAAGCTGGTGAAAGGGAATGCTGCAGGAACGACACCGATGGGATCAGTTGGGTGCAATATGTTGAGGATATATGTGCAATGAACACTGGAGACAAACTAGAGAGTAAAAACGACGATTTGAGTGACCGAGATGAGGACGACATCCAAATTATAGCGTACGAGTCTGAAATCCAGATGTCTGAGATCATGAGACTAATACAGAAGGACCTTTCTGAACCCTACTCAATCTATACATATAGATATTTCATACACAACTGGCCTAAGCTGTGCTTCCTAGCGACATATAAAGGGAAATGCATTGGTGCCATTGTTTGTAAGTTAGATATGCATCGCAATGTTGTGAAGAGAGGCTACATTGCTATGTTAGCAGTGGATGAAAACTATAGAAAAAGAAAGATCGGTTCAAGACTTGTTCAAAAAGCAATTCAGGTGAGTTCTGATTACATTTGCATCTTTTATTTGGTTCAAAAAGGGTTATATAGTTTCTTAATGGGATCTGAAACATAGTAAGGTGAATTTTGATAAACTGAAGTCCTTTGAAACAACATAACTAACAATTCTTCAAGTGGGTTTCTTAGCATTTGTGTATTATGATATATGCTGTGTGACATGTGCTGATGCTGATAATAACCTGATTAATTTATAAATAGAAGGATTGACTAGTTGGTTGATTGGGTACAAGTGGGACTACCTAACAAGAGGTTTCATCCCCGAAAACTAATTGGATTATTCTGTCTTGAAGGTTCTAGTAAATCTGTACTTATGCCCATTAAATGGCAATAGGGTCACCACCTATTCCATAGTAGGATAAAAAGTAATTGGTAAAATGTGGGAGTGTACTATACTCCTCTGCCTACTTCTTGGGTATTATAGGTGTGATGTTATCTTACATAAAGTACTTCATTCTATGCTATGTTGTATCTCTTACTATAAATGGTTAGTTCTGGTTTTGTCAATGCAGTACTAAGTATGTGTGGTTACCATAACAGAAATTGTTTCATAAGCAGAATGTATATTAATACAAATGTGTGTAGCATTTGTCATTAGAAAAAGCTTACAAAAATTGAGAGTTCATGTAATTAGAAAGGTAAATCTGAATTCTAAATTTCAAGTGGCACATAAAACTGATCTGTAATTAAAAGCAAAGTTTACATAGACTGCATTGTTGATCTAGTGGTTGCAAGTGATCAAGAGGTCTTGGATTTAATCCCTAGGTTGAGAAAGAAATGAGAATTTTTCTAAATTGAATTTTCACATAATACGTTGCAACCTAGATTTGTGCCTAGTGTGATGTAAGGCAGTTGACTCATACCTATGCCTTGGAACAAATAGTTGATGACAGTTGGTAGTGCTACATTCTTCTACCTGCCCTAAACAGGTGTGATATGAAGTTCTATGTGCACATAGAATATATTTCACACTGATAGGTGGACATCACACAAAAGCAATGTAATCTACTTAAGACAGATGATGTATTGTTAGAGAAAATATTTCTCAAAGCATAACAACAGTAGATCAGATTTGTTGAAAATATAAAATCATGATGTGTACCTATTTTGATAAATAAATCCATCTTTACAGGCTATGATTGATGACAATGCTGCTGAGGTGGTTTTAGAGACAGAAATCACAAATAAGCCAGCTTTGAAGCTGTACGAAAATCTTGGATTTGTGCGGGATAAACGCTTATTTCGATATTATCTCAATGGTGTAGATGCATTACGATTGAAGTTGTGGTTAAGGTGAAATATGTAGGTAACAAATGAGAAATTCTCAATGTTGTGTTATATTTTTCTGAGAACTATACAGTCTCAGTTATATGCATATATGGAAAGTGAACCCTACTGTTTTAATGGTATAACCTATGAGCCTGCCATGTGGATTGTAGCCAAATGTATAGTTTGTTTTAAAAAAAATTTTTGATCATGTGATATGTTTGATTTTTCCTATTTATGTGTTGAAAATTGTTAATGAACTGTTTTCTGCAATTTCTTTTATATCTCGATTATAAGAATATAAATGGTTAATATCCCAACTGAAAATACACAACTTTGAAGAATGACATTAACTTTGTTGTTATTTCATTACACTGCCCATGTTTTATTTATTGTCACACCACTCAGTCATTTCAGAAATACCTATACTTTCTTATTATGGTAACAAAGCAATAAAACAAGTATAACATTAACAATGACATTATAGAAAAGTTTGCATTAATTTCTTTTCAGTCTCCCTACATAGATTCTTATTGGTCCTGCTTTAATAGGTTCCAATAAGAACTTGAAGGATCGCATCAGAGGCGATCCGACAGAGAACCAAAGTGATCAACATAGCCCAAAGGATTAGCAAGCTGAAGTGGCAGTGGGCTGGTCACATCTATCGCAGAACCGATAGCCGCTGGAGCAGACGTGTTCTGGAGTGGAGACCGCGATTACGCAAACATAGCGTAGGACGCCCTCCAGCTAGGTGGAGTGACGATTTACGCAAAGTGGCTGGCAGTGGTTGGATGCGAAGAGCAGAATATCGAGCTCAGTGGCGTGCCATTGGAGAGGCCTATGTCCAGCAGTGGACAGGAGTAGGCTGATAATGATGATGATGATGAATAAGAACTTTACCAACCTTGCCTTTAACATCTGTCAGAAACATCTGGATGCACTATTCTTTATCAGGTTGTTTATAATCTTTTAAAACAAATTTGGGTGTACCAGATATTTGTGTTGTTTGAGAATGTCATGAATCCTCTTTGTTACCAGTAGCTTGTAAGTGTATTTAGGCAGATACAAATGATATTGCCGAATGTATTATAACATGTAGTATTTTGCGACCTTAAAGATTTTGCCAGGGTCAGTTTATTTTATGCAATACAAGGAATGTAAAATTATAAGGAAACAAGCATAAAACTATTTCTTACAAAGCGATATTTTATTCATTGAAATCAATGTTGCCATTTTAAAAGGTAAATGTAGCAGTGCCTGTAGAAGCTCCATTATAAATAAAAGTATTATTGACAGGCTTGTATTGTTTGGTAATGATCTTGATTGCTTCATGTGCAATACATCCACCCATGAAGGCAGACACCGTGTGAAGCTCTACTCCACCATACCGACACATTTCATGTATGTGATCGTCTTTGGGGAAAGGAGTGCATGATATATCACTCAGCAATTTTGATACACAAGTTTTTAGTATTGCTATATCTCCTTCTGGCTCCCATTCACCTGGTGCTCTGCAGTGTTCAGACATAAACATTTCAGCTGCTCTTAACAGTATATAATGCACCATCATCACATCCGGTTCTTCCAAGAACCTTGCAATATAAGTAGATACAGAACTGCTCGGAGGGTATTCTGTGTTAATGTTTGAACCTTTCACTAAATGCAAGTCATGTGCATGTCTGCAGAACAACTTGACATCAGCTTCAGAGATGCTTTCACAATGTAATTGGGCAACTATTTGCTGCACTTTTCTATATACAACTTCAATATCATTTACTGCTTGAGTTCTATACAAATTTTGAAGTTTTATATAGTGATCAGTTGAAGCAGTCATATCTGGAAGGACTCCTTTCAAAGGCAGCTTTCCATTACCTTCACCTTCTACAAATCCTCTCAAAGCCGAGCACATGATCCAGAATGGTGAACTTTCCTTAGTTAAATTAGTAGCTGAGCTACTGTATATTAATTCCTGAATTTTGACAGGCATAAAGGTGGGTGTTAATGCTGTATTAACAGCTCTCACAGCCTCTGCAAAGTTCTCTTCATCAATAGGAGCACCATTTTCATCTTTCCTTATGAATTCCTGAATTATCTCTTTAACAACAGTCTTCTCCTTTCGCCGCATTGGCCAGCTATTCCCATTACTTACTTGCCATTTCTTAACAGCTTTATACAGAATTACAATCCAAGGAATATGACCATGGTCTTTCAGATCTAGAGAATCTATATCAATACTATTTAAATATTCTAAAAGAGCTGGAAATGGAACATCCAAGCGGAGATCAATCTGTTCGTTCTCAGGATGAGTTTCAATTATTGGATGATCATTGATTTGGATTCTAAAGGATCCAAGAAATCCCACAGATCTACATAGAATAAAAGGAACCTTGATATCCCATAAATGTTGCGCCAAATCTTTGATTGTTTTCTCTCCAAGGGATACTGCTATTACCACACTGAAGGATTTAAAGAAGTCTGGATTTTCTTGCAAAATTTGATCTGGTGGTTCTTGTACAGCATGACCTCGTACTGACGGGTTCAGCTCGAGTAATAATCTCAAGGTTTCGGAACCTCTATTCCGGCATTTACTTGTACTTTCTAGAAAAAAGTTACTACCAATGTCTTCATCACAAACTATTTTATCATCAACGATAGTTACAGCACCAACACCAGGAAGGACAATTGATTTTAAAATTTCTGTTCCTAATGCATTAGCATTTATCAAACAAATGTGTCCACTTTCAAGCGCTGTTTGCCCATGGTCGCCCCATAGCCTAAGTTGCCGGTCATATTGTTTGTTCTTTTCACTCTGTTCTGGAGATTTCGGAGATGACGATGCCATTATTTGTTAGTGTTAAAATATCAACTTATACAATAAACCGTACTTATTGTTAATTAATAAATATAGAAGTATTACAAAAATCAGACAGTTAATTATTTGCCATTCTAAACCTGCCAGGATGTTTTGGATTTGACATTTTATCAATAAATATTTTTTTTTGCGATGTAGCTATGCTTTCTGAACTTTGGCCAAATGATTTAATAAATAAAAACTGCTATTAAGTAATCTAAGCTGACTACACTAAATTACACTTTGATAAGTTGTGATAAAATTTCTTTTCTTAATTTCAAAATAGCATATTTTTGGAAATCTTAATTATGTAAGTGATAGGTATTTGACATAAGTTTCAGAGCGACACAAATGATATCTGTTGAGTGAAATGTAAAAAAGCAATAAGCAAACACTTCGACCCTGGACTTTTTAGATTGAAATGGTTCAAATTATATTTATGTGAATGTGTATTGAAATGAATTTACAGACACTTTTTCAGGATTTCAATCCTAGGTAAAATTTGTTGTCTAATTATTAGTGATATTATTATGACATTTAGAATATAAGTAATTTGGTTTTCAGTAAGTTTGTGGTGCATACTTGTTTGTTGATTTTTACGGCTCTTCTGGCGTTAAAGTTAGACAATACTATCAGCTGGTCGTACTGGGCAGTATTCACGCCAATATGGATTTGGAAATTTCTTGTGGTACTGGGCGCTACGGTGGGCACATACGTTTGGTGGCAGTACCCTCTCTTCAGGTCAGTTATTTAATTAATGAAACTAATTATTTTTATATATTCACTATAACCTAACACCGTTCCCGAAGTAATTGTGAATTTTAGTCTCTAACCACGCAATGGTATGGATTACTTAAAAAAGTAGTGCAACATAATAAAATGTATAATCGTATTGCTATAACAATATAAAAGTAGGTCATTCAAAAACTGAAATGGACAATTAAATATTTCAGGCTTTGTTCTATACATGGGACTTAGATTATATATCTAAAGATTCATGAGTGATTAATTGCAAAACCAGTATAAGCTTGTTAATCACTAGTTATTGTAGATTATAATATGTTCTCCTGTTGTGTCAAAGGGCAATACATAGCATTGCTTAGCATGATACCTATTAAATACTTTGATATTTGAAACTAGTAGTAATGATGTAACATTTAAATAATTTATCACAGATCCTCTATAATATAACAGAGAGGGTAGTGTCAAATATCTTTCGATTTGCAGAATCATAAACTTAAAATAATTTTGTGAACATCAATATCTGCTACCTTATAATAATAAATAATAATATTATAGTAATAATGTAATAATATTATTATTATTGATATTTATTATTAAACTTAAAATAATTTTGTGAACATCAAAATCTGCTACCTTATGAAAGATTAATATTATTTAACAAGACATTATATTCATAGTCATAGTGACTGTCTCATTTGTAGTGGGGTTGCAAGCGTGACTGCTGATAGGGAGGTCCTGAGTTCAAATCCCAGGTCGTGTGCTATTGGATTTTTCTAATTTAAAATTTCTAGTAGCATAGTTTCAGTAAACCAATTAATGGTAAAACTATGATGATGTGAAAGTTAAAGGTTCCATAAATATGGCAATATAATGATCTCATTCACATGGATTTTGCTTTAAACTGTATTGATGAGGAAGTTAAAAGTTGTATAAGAGTTATTCATCTTGTTTCTTGTAGAATAAATGAATTAATATCAATATTCATCAACTGATAATCAGTTGACATAGTAACTTTTCAATTATCTAAGTTAACAAAGGTTCATAGGTCCAGAACTGATTTTGATTTCTAGATGTTGTTGTTGAGCATGATAGAACAATGAACATAGTTTTACCATTTCTGTCATAAATGTATGTATACATGTTTCTATAATCTTTCATGTGCTTAATGGGAATATTTTTTACTCATTGCAGGTTGGAAGGTGAAGCCTATATACACTATAAAGCAATGTTAATAAGTCTTGCTATACATTTAATCCTACTCATGTTTGAGTTGTTAGTCTGCGACCAGTTAACGACGGGGCGCCATGTTTGGATACTAGTCTTCATACCTTTAATCTTTATTAGTATAGTCTCCATAGCTATCTGTATATGGTGTGTAAAACATGATCGCAGCTATGAGGTGAGTGCTATGCTATGTATGGATATGTGTTACAATTACCTTTGTTCAGCTTTACATGCCTATGTAAGTGATGGTCGGTCAGTTTAAGCTTGAGAACAATTTTTTCAGATTTTCTTACTGCATATTAGCAGAACATAAATATTCAGATCACCAAGGTTGGATAGCATTTATTGCTGTCTTTAAATTTTGCTACAGCCAACTTAAATGGTACAACTTATCTAATATACTCATTTTGTGCAAGTACATTGGTACAATCGTACAAATTCTATATGCTACTGCTTTCAGTATTTTCTTTTGTTGTAGTCCTTTTAACTTTGATTTGGGATGTTGTATACAGATATTGTAATACACAAATTCAATTAACTAAAGACTCTATCAGCAACCTACTTAACATAGCACAGCTTACTTTAACAATATTTGTATTTGATTTTAGTTGGAGCTGTTTTGCGCTGTCAATATACTACAATTTATATTCTTGGCATTGAAGTTTGACGAATTCATAAACTGGTCATGGGAGGTGGTGTTTGTGCCACTCTGGATACTGATGTGTCTCAGCCTTGTGGGTGAGTGAGTAAAGTATAAAAACAAGTAAATAATTTAGAACTATAAGTACCTCCATCTTCAGATTGGACTAACATTATACTTGGTCATTGACTGGGTCATTAAAAAATTTTTCAAATCCTCACATGTGTCAATAGGAAAATTGGAGTGTAACGGTATCAGTTTCATTGTAGAAATATGTTGGTTCCTTCCTTCAGCCAATATCCCATGTGATCCATAAATCAAAACTTTTCCTTTCTGTGAAACAACATCACACTTATAGTCCCGCAAGAGTTAGGCGAAGGAGTGTTTTACAATTCCATGTTTCACCAATTGTTTATGTCTCACCATGGAATAGGGGATGAGCCCATTGCCATACATCAGGCACAAATCCAAAAAACTTAATACATAGTAGCCAATCCAAGGATCAAATCCAAAATCTCCCATTCAGCAGTTGCTTTTCCAGCGAGTGGTCCGAGGCAGTCCTCCTTTTTGTGAAACAAATCAAAATATACTTTATCAGTCCACCGAATATCATATAATTAAAATGTGATCGGATCCACTTCAATCAGTCTCAAGTGTCACTATCACTCTCGATGAAAAAGCCTTGTATGGCCATTTAACACACTACAAACACACTTCAGATTTGATCAGAAACAATATTGCAAGCATTTCCAATCAAAAGTAGAAAATTAGGGTGATTTAGTCTGAACAGAAATTTTAAAATAATGTTGGTCTAGCTTTGTTTTTGTTTTAGGGGTACTATATAGTATAATTTTCGCTGGTATTCTGTTGAGAACCCCAGAGGCGAACATTCAACAGCGGCGGACAAGCTTTAATTCGGCGCTGACATATACCTTTACAGTTGTGCCTATATTAATATTCCAGGTCAGTGTCTTCTATGTTAATGTAATGGATAAATCATTGTAAGTATTTCTTTCCATCACTACAAATTTGTGATTTCTTATATTGTTTTGGTGTGCAATAAAGAATAATAGTATAATTTAAGTAAGAATCATATTCTTTAATAATGTGATGGTTCATTAACAAGAAAAGACATTCAATTACTATACTCAATTTCACAAGCAAACAAACAAAGACTCAAGTTATTGTCACAATTTTATATATCAAGATACTGTGCACGTTTTGGGCAAAGTTTACCCACAGCTAGGCATAAAGCATATTCCAAAATATTGCTCTAGTGGACACTATTGGTTCAATTTTTTTATTCAGGTTCTATTAACCAACAAGCTAGATGATGGTCTAGAACTTTCTTTCATTGTGGTGGTGAGCCCGTTGTTCGTGAGCTACGCCACCCTCATCATAATGTCGTTCAGTTCAAAGGGAGGCAACAAATGTAAGTACATAAATTTCTTAATCTCTATAAACATCTATATTAACTCACTGAAAGAGAAAAAACAGAGATAGAGTGAGATAGAGAGTGGGTACTTAGTAACTCAAAATAAAAATAGTATTTTAAAACAATAATGAATATATATTGTAGAATGTAATAAATGTAATTTGTAATAGAATTTTGATTAATAATTTCTCACTTTCAGCTAATGTTTACTGATCTCCATCGGTCACTACACAAGTCATGAAATATCAAAGGTGGTAAACTTCACTTTTGATTAAAATTGAAGTATTAACGTCATTGCGTTATACAATACATCAGGTAAAAAATATGCCTGTATCCAACAAAAAATCAATATTAAATAATAAAGATTGCATCATACCCGCTTATGTTCTATACTCATAGTTGTTTATGAAAATGGTTTAAAATGATAAAGATGTTATTAACATATGCTTTAAAACATGTCCTTATAATATTTCTCCAGCAATTTGTCAGAATTTAGTAGTATTTTTGCAAAATCTATCATTGTAGATATTACCACCTTTGATATTAAATGACTCATAATTATATTACGTCCGCCCATTATCGGTATAATAAATATTATATAGATAGTGGACAATCACCTATGAGATATCCTATATTTAAATAGCAGTAACCAAATTAATGTATGTATACAAATTCTCCTCTCGCTGATTAAGTCTTATTAAAAAGGAATACCGAAAGATCAAATCCTACAGTCCTATTGAAAGTGGGTAGTAGAGACATATTAACATTAGTCACTAGTGGCTGCTATCTGCATGTTTGTTACTTCCTTGTTATAAGAAATACTTGACTGCCAGTCCTTTATAATGTAGTTGTAGATAACTCTTGTTTTGATAAAGATGACGTTACTGTTTACAAAATTCAGATGTGAACATTTTGAAAAATTTGCCTTGATACTGCTGATCTAACAAATTTCGATTTAAGCAACAAATAGTTGACAAGAATTAACTTTTTAGGGTGGTTTGGCATTAGGACAGACTTCTGTCAATTTCTCTTGTCAGTATTTCCGTTATTGCAAGAGTATGCAAACATTGCATACAATAACAACGTGAACAGGGGATCCAACGGTAGTCCCACTGAGCCTCCAGTAAACCAAGAGCCTTACCGGGACGAAGATACCAGTAAAAAGGTAAAAGAAAGCAAGAAACCACATAAAAACCAAAAGAAGAACGAAGCACTGAAACCAGTTGTGCCTGTGACTAGCATAGACATGCCAGATTGACGCCTTTATAGAAAATATTCGCTGATATAAACCTAAAATGTGTGTTCACTTGTTAGATAATTTTTCTTTTTAAATACTAAGCGCCTAAAGAAATGGAGCAATACATTACATTGTTAAGTTTGACGTTAGCATTAAGCTACAATTTTCCAAATGTAGTGTAGGCCGAAATATCATGGGATATTAGGTACGTGATTTTGTTGTTGCCAGAAACCAAGTTATCATAGTGTTACTGTTATAGTAGGTTTTTGTTATTAACACACCTGTTTTAGGTTTTTATTTGTTGTATCATGTTTTAACAACGTCTCTTCCCTTTGGATACTTCACTCACTCATGCGGTCAGCTTCTTATGATGTTATTAGACATATTTACAGACTATGTGTATTATTTTCAAAGTGTTTCCCATTTGGAAGCTATAACTTGTCATATCAGAGCTTGTTGTATTTAAATAGTGATGTTCGTATAGCAATAAACATTAGATTGTTCCAAGATATTATGTAGCGAGCAATGATTTACTGTTGCGATACGCCTTATTAGAGATTTAATGCTATTGTGTCACAGTTGTGAATATAGAATATATTGTTGTTTTATATGTAGTATCAAGATGCGAATGTAGTAATTTGATTACTAACTAGGGAATCCTGTTCCAAGGACCAATAAGAGTTTGCCGCTTCTGCCCATTTAATTGTGTATTAGTGCAGATATGGTATTTGTTATACCGTGCGATAATAGAACTATACTGCACTGAATAAAATGAAATATTTTTAAGGACTAATTTTTGATATTGATTGTTATCAATTCCATAGAGATATATAATTAATAACTTTTTCTGTTGACACCAAATATAATTGACACGCGTGAAGACAATAATGAATAGGTATATAGGTACATATATATATCCTTGAACAGTTTCATGTCATTGTGTTATTAGTGTGAACGAAAATGTGACAATATGTTATCTTGTCAATACAGCGAAACGTAGAATTGGTATGTCTTCTTTCTTGGCACTATTTAGGCTTTGCATTAAGTTGTAAAAATATACTTGATTAATGAATTGATATTTATTTTCTTAAAAATTAAGAAAATAATCCGTATGTTTTGTTTTCTTCTTCACTTCTTTCTTATATTGCCAGTTATGTACTCAGGCTTTTGGTTTAACTTTATTTAGTTAACAAGCCAATGAAATATTTATTTGTTTGATTAATTTAGATCACTTTTATTTTATTTTAAATTACCTCTGAAAAAATTTCAAGTACATCATTTTTTTTACTTACCGACTTATAAACGACAAAAATAGGAGTAGA